>JANHAO010003259.1:0-26545 GCA_026873985.1 Saraca asoca
GATTCATTAATCATTCCAAGGCTTCTTGTTATGATTTTCAACAATTGGATGAACATTTAGTGATCAAGGATGCATGAATCTCAAGTTTAGTTGATTCCCTTAGCTGGTTAGTTTATCTTTCTTTTAATTTCATTTCTACATGTTAGTGTAGTTGTTAGTTGAGTTTCTGCCAACCCCCCTTATTTCTAGCTCCTAGTTTGATTGATATCATCTAACAAATGATCCAAGGGCTCGACCCAATGTTGCCTATACTACAAGCAGTTTAGGTAGCTTTGGTTTATAAATTTCTAATTTGATTGGCCTCGATAAGCCGCATCAATGATCAAGGAGCCTGCTTCTGCAATAGAATAGTTGAAGCTTTGTTAAGGAAATATGGAATTTTTCATAAGACTGCTATGCCTTGCCACCCTTAAACAAATGGACAAGTTAAAATATCCAACAAAGAAATCAAGTCCATCATAAAGAAAATAGTGAAGCCAAGTAGGAAGGATTAGAGCCTTAGACTTGATGATATATTATGGGCATATAAAATAACATACAAAACACAAATTGTAATGTCCCTTTACAAACTGGTGTTTGGAAAAGCTTGTCACATTTCAATAGAGCTTCAAAATAAGGTTTTTTTGATAGTGATGAGTCGTAACATAGGCATGGATGAAGTTGGTGAGCAAAGGAAGATACAATTGTAGGAATTGGTGGAGATTCACCTCAAAGCCTATGAGAATTTATACATGCATAAGGAAAAAAACTAAGGCATTTCATGATAAGATGATTGCTATAGGTAACTCCTACTTGGGCATAAAGTTCATAATTCAAGACTTTAGCTGATGCTAGGTAAGTTGCATTCTCTTTAGACTTGACCCTTTATTGTTACTAATGTGTTTTCTTATGGTCCAATTGAGATCAATAGTTTGGAAACTAACAAGGTATTCAAGGTCAATAGGCGTAGGCTCAAGCCATTCTTTGAAAGTTTCTAAGAGGATGCTAGAGAGGAAGTTGAGCATAGAAAGCCAATTTGTTTAGATGATCCTAGTCGAGAGATAACAAAACAAACCATCAAGCCAATGTTGTTAAAGAAAGATGCTTCTTGGAAGGAAACCCAAGCATTTACTCTTTTTTTCTAGCTTTTTTATTTTAATTCTCCATTATTTACTACTAAAGTTGTGCTTACATTGAGATCAATGTAAAATTTAAATGTGGAGGAGACTTCAGTATTGTTTTATTTCGCTTTTTGTTTTGATTGTATTTATTTTGTTCATTTAGGTATTTTTCAATGATAATGAGTTTGTTTAGGCCTTGAGTAGGTTACAATTGATTTTGGTAGATATATAGCCTATGAGATTTTAAGTCATTACTGATCATTTTTATCAAGTTCCTCTTCCTTATTGTGTGTGATTTTCTTTCTTGAAATTATTGCTTTATAACTTGCTTTGAATCTAGGTGAGATTATATGGGCACATGCATGCATGAATATGATTAAAGTATTTTTTTGATTGAGTCACTTTTGTCCTTTTAGCCAACCTTGTAATGTAGCATTGTTAAGTCCCTTTGAGCCTGACTAACCTCTTTCTTGTTATTTAACTCATTAGAAAGCCAAGCCTTAAATGTCTTTACATTTTAGGATTAGGAGAGCATTTAATTCATTAGTAGGATGGGTTCTTGAACAAGTGTTGAGATATGCTAATTATTTAGTCAAAAGACAAATGTGATTCATTTCAATAGTAAAAAAAAAAAAGAAACAAATGAAAAAGAAAAAGAGCTCAATGCAATTAAAGAGAAAGAAAACAAGAAAAAAGAAAATTCAATTGGAAAGAAAAAGAAAATTTTCAAAAAGAAAGAGTTCAAAATAAAAGAAAAAAAGGTGAAAAAAGTAAAGAAAACAAAAGAAAAAAGAAAAAGAGAAGTTAATAAATATGAAAATTTGTGATGTAGATTCCGATTTTAATTGCTACTTTGCTTGTTTGAATCTATGCCATAATGTTCTATTAGTCTCTTTGGTTTTGCATGAATCCTTATCATTTATTTTTCTCCCCTTTTCCCTTAGCCACATTGCAACCTTTAAGAAGTCCTCTTTATCTGGGTTTAACATATTTTATGACCAATTGACACTAAACTTTCAAAACAAAAATGATTAATTTTCATTTTTTATTATTTTAGTAAGAGTGAAAATCATAAAAATATCACTCATGAAGTAGCATTTTAAAGCATAAAGGAATATAAAATACCAAAAAAAAAACTATTAAGTAGGTTTAGTGTACTTTATAGAAGCAAAATACAAAAAAAAAAAAAAATAATTCAACTAAGAGTCCTCTGTCTGCAATTGCAAGCCTCCGCTGTCATCTGCTTCTTTCTTAAACTAATAAAGTTTCTCAAAGTTTCCTTGTGCAAATCAACCTTTCCTAAAATGAGAGAACAACTTAAAATCTAATGATAATTGATGAACAACATGTAAACTAGAGCAAAAAGCTTACAACCAAGAGAAATCCAGTAAAAATCAAATCACAAAAGTACAAATTTATTTTGAATAAATGGAAGGCTTTCAAGTGGGAGGAGGGGAGGCAAAAGAAAAACTCATTTCGTTTTCTCTTAAAGAGGAAAACAAAAGATCAATAGTAAAGAAGTCATATTTTCAAACTTCATAACTCAAATATATTGGTATATCTCTTTCATCCTTCCTTATCCTCATACATGCACATAACCATTTTTTTTTGTTGTTATTATTTTTATTTTCAATTTTTTGTTGACATAATTGCATTTTAGAAAGAGTAGAGATAGTTAAAATTAAAAATGAACATGTTGTTTAAGAAGGATCTATAAGAAAAAAAAAAGAAAGAAAAGAAAAAAGGATGACTACAAAGAGAAAAATAAAACTAAAGGAAGAAAGAGATAGATCAGAGAAAAGAAAGAAGAAAAAGTTAAAAAATCCAACCTTTAGTCTCAACCTTAGAGTATAAATGTTGAATATTAACTTTTCAAATGTGGGAATGCACTATTCATTGTCTTGTATATATGCTTGATGATTCTTGACCTTTTAGTTTTTGAGTTTAAAAAATAAATAAATAAAAGAGGAAGAGAAAGATGCAAAAGAATAGAAGCCATCTATGTAATGGTGAGCTATAGAGGCCAAGATTGGCCTTTGCTTCATTTTTTTTAGTATATAAGGATTAGTGATAGAGGCCAAATAGGTTTCTGTCACTATCCCATCTTTTCCTCTCCCCCCCCTCTTTTTTGTTACCTTCCCAAGGCTTGGACAAATTAGGTCTCTATCCTCCTACCCCCTTTATTTCCCCCCCTTTTTTTTGTTTACTTTTTTTAGAGTTTGGATAGAGACCTAAGTCTAATCACTTTATTTTTTTTCCTTTTTCCTTTTTTTTTTTATTTTCACATATGGATTTTTTTAGATATATATTTTTGTTACTCTTTATTGTTTTAAATTATTGATACCTTGATCATGTTTAGAAATTTCTATATTTAACTTATATATTCATCTTTTGATTTATTTTATTGTTATAAATAGATCATTTCAATAATCATAAAATGTCTTTTATGTTTTTATGTGTAATATTTTATGATGGAATAAACCAAAAACTTACTAAAAAGTTCAGTCTCTTTTAGTGTTCTTGAGATGAGGGGTATTTTAGGCATTAAATCGGGTAAGCCAAAGAAGCTTCAAAAAGAAATCCCCAATACTATTACAATTGAAATCATTATACGTATTTTAGTTCTTATTTGTATATTGTGCTATATTTTATCATTTTATTGTATCTCTATGCATATCTTTTCAACCCAAAACTAATAAATTTTTGTTGACGATAAATAAAAGTTGAAAATTCGATTACATGTGCAATAAATATGACTTTCAATATTCTTAAAGCACTTTCCTTCGTATGATTTTGGCCATAAAGTTAAACAAATTTGACACGTTAATTGAATTAATAAATTAATATAACCTGTCAAATTAATAAAATTTATGCAATATCAAGAAATTATTATTATCATCATCATCATTATCATCACTACTACTACTACTATTTTAACTCAACTTTCATATTATTATTAAATTAGACACTACTCATAATTTTAATAACATATTATAGTTGAACTTCACCACAAACATTATTTTAAATCTATATCGCATACAAATCAAATTTGAATCATGCTTATAACAGATTTAAATTGAGAGATCCAATTGTGAATACAATAATGATAGCTTTCAATATTCTTGAGGCATTTATTTTGTCAGAATTCAACCTTGACGTTGGAAGAATTTGACCTTAAGTATATTAAACCTCTTAATTCATTTCAATTAGCTTTTCCTTGAAAATTTGAAAGTTAAATAATATTGGAAAATGTTAGTATTATTTCAACATTAATTAAGTGGTACCCTCTTTAAAGGAAAAATGTGTTTTTCTTACACTATGGTTTCTCCAGTCACTTATACTTGTTTAAGTCATATATCACTTTTCATATTATGGAAAACAAGATGGGATATAAAAAATATAAATAAATAAATTTTTAAATATAAATAAATAAATTTTTAAAAAGATAAACAAACAAATTATATAACAAACTAATTAGTTTCGATGAAAAATATCATTAGCAAAAATAGGTAACCATTTTACAAATGGTCGCTGGAGGGTGCTAATATCTTCCCTACATGAACTCAAACTTGAACTCAAACTCTAATTTACATAGACCTTATTTTGGCTTTCCAATCACACGACTAAAAATGATTGGTGGCAACTCCATTTATTTGTTCAGATTCATGCACATTTTAAATTTGCATCTCTCGTCTTTAATATTAAGTTGTAATCTCATTATTTAAGCACAAGGTCCACCCATCCACATCACATGTCGTTATCAGGAATGCTACTATAGCTTGGCGACTCCATTGGTGACTAATTAGGATTTATCCATTATGTTTTGTTTTGTTATCTTTTTTAGTTTTCCATTGGACTCATTATTATCCACCCACTTGTCAATTTTTTTATTCTTTTTTTTGTTTCTTTTTATATCATTTACACATTTATTTATTTGGTGTAATTTGTCATAATTGTAGTTTAGTGTGTAAGTTTTTGCTCTCATTGTGTATAATCACTCACACACATGAGCTCCTGACCTAGGCTCTTAAAAACCTTATAGGATTAGTTAGGGGTTTAGTAACAATGCCTTGTGAGATTGTCGGTCCCCATGCAGACTAATGAAACACCCCCAATCAAATTAAACCCTTTCCATTAAAAGCCTGTCATGAGTGAGGATTAGGGTTCTTACTAGCTTTGCAATGGCGATAGTAAGAATAATTTGTCCTTGGCATACATGTTACCTTCTTAGGCACAATATAGAATACTCCATCCCTGATCTTTTTATATTCAATACATATAGGATATGGAAGTTTATTTCTAAAAATGATACAATGGCCTTATAGGATTAATGTAACTTTCCTTTATTTGAATTCTCAAATGTAAAGTCATAAATGCTAATGAAGTACAATCGAAGAAGGATCAAGAATACAACTTTGTTTAGAATTTGTAAACGGCATGTTCTATTTTCTTTTTAGAGAAAAAATTCCATAATTTATTATGTTTGAATTTTTGCTCATTTTCCCATATTCATAGCAATTTACTAACATATTTCCTTTGTTGTTCTTTGTGCATCTTGTATTCATGATTCAATCATGCACAAATATCGTTAAAAAGTCATTATATCTGCTATTTCACATTAGAAACATGGAAAAGGATGGGGCTTTATTTAGAAATATGGAAAATTTTGATAATCAATTAAAGGTAATGCAAGGTTCATAGACTATCTAGCAAAAGAAGGAGGATGGCATTAACCAAGGGAAAATTATCCAATTACCTAAAATCAGGAAGGTTGACACTGAATAGAATGACTTGAAAGCATCAATGCATGTTTGGCGGTATATGGAGAAGAAAGATGAATTCCAAGCCAAGTATGGAAATCGAGCATATCCCTTGTTTGTTCTAGTTGATACACCTATGCTGAAGGCTATGTTGCATTTTTGGGATCCATCTTACCTTTGCTTCATATTCAATAAGCATGACATGACCCCCAAACATTGAAAAGTATGAGTTGATTGACATAAGAAATGTAGTGAAAGACAAAGTCTATGTTCAAGATGGAAAAGAGCTAAGAGACATTTATCAAAGTATATGGAAGTCAAAGTGTGTGAACTAGAAAACACATGAAAGAGAAAGGTGACAACTATTGTCTGCCATTTGGTTACTTGATGAAATTCATCCATAAGCATATTGATAGTGAACAAGACTAAGACATGGCCATGTATAGGTTGGTATTATTTCCCAAAGTAAAAGGGTACATTGATGGTCACGTGATTAAGCTATTTGAGAAAATCTAGCATAATATTAATCCTGTTCTGACAATCTTGGTAGAAATAATTAAGGCCTTTAATCATTTCAAGATGGAAGGAAAAGGTAGGTTTTATGGATGTATACAATTATTAGCAATATGGATGATTAGCCTCATCTCTAACTTGAGTTGTTTTTAGTATCCTAAGATTCAAGTCGCATATTTGTTCAAACAAGAATCCTTTACAAGAATTTAGTGTTGCAAAATGGCCATTTAAGACACTAACAAGAAGTTAATGGATCAATTACTTTAAAGAAATGGGAGAAGTCTTATTGAGAGCTCCGTGGATGCATCATGTTCCAATATTGTATAGATGTGGTGAGAAACAATGGTTCCACTTATTTATCTTTAAAGTGTAACAAGTTATGTGTCTACTATGGTCAAAAACAATAAAGGTCTAAATAGTTTATCCTGATAACTCATGGATTGTTAGATATGGAGTTTTCTTATGAAGATAAAGATTTAACCTAAAAGGTTAAAGAGATAATTAAGGCATAGCAATCTATGCGACATGTGGAAGCTAGCTCGTGCATTAACACAACCACCTTTGGCTACATGTTATGGCAATCTAGTAGAGGAAAAGGCTTTATTGCTCCTAAAGTGCATAGTCCTGAACCACCAATGCACATGCTTAGTGAATCGGTTGATTATCAACCTAAAGTGAAGGCAAGATATGAGGTAATGTATCATCAGTTGTGCAAGAATTAGATAACACTGGTCACTAAGAACAAGAAGTTGTCATTCAAAAAGGATGTCTGGGTTTGTAAAACTACTTAAGTTGAGAAAATGGTACAAGAATTGCAAGAACACAAAAAGAAGGAGAATTCCAAATGTCATGAAGAACTCCAAAGGGCCCCACCATGAAACCAAAAGCTTCAAAGAAAAGTACCAATGCTTCAAAGAGGTTGTTACAAGAAAGGACCATGAAAATTTATTACTTTGATTGAATCTGTAAATCCTAATCTAACAATTAGTTGTTATCATGATAAAATTTAATGATTAACCCAGGAAAATATTTTGTTGCAAGATAATAGTTATTGGTATCAAAGAAAAGCACAATTTAAAGAAAAATACAATGATATCCAACAACAATCAAATTAGGTAATTGAAAATGCTTAAATAATTATTGAAAAGGCTCAAAAAAGAGCAATAGAGGCATGTGAGCTTGAAGCAAGCCCTCTACCAAGTGAGACACAAAGATTCTTGGTTGATGTTTCCAAGGATTTGGAGTATTTGGGTAGATTTTACTAAAAGTTTGAAGGTTCTCTTTGTTTGTAATAGCAACATTCTTTTGTAATGAATGGACTATCCATGTTTCTTTTGAGAATTCGTATGGAATGGATGTCCATTTAGCATTATCTTTGAAAGATTGATTCACATCAAGATGTCCATGCATTTTTTCTTTTTCTCATGATTTTTCTTTGCACTCACTTAAGTTTAATTCATGTTTAATAAAAGGTATTGCATCATAGCTTATTATAAAAAATAAACCTTGCTACCATAATACGCATACAAGACCTACTCTCAAGCAAGGGTCATAGATGAACAAGAGAGGCTTCTAAAAGAAACAAGGAAAGGCATCAATGAACTAAACAAATAACTTACAAGGATTGTGGGGTTTTTGACTAAGAAAGCTAACAACAATAAGGAACCCTCATCAAATAATCAAAATCAAGATCACAATATGCCTCCACCAAAAGACCATAAATATCTTCCTAGTTTTACTCTTCAAGATACAAGCCTACCTCCACCATTAGCCCAAATCTACTCATAGGCAATCGGACAACATTTGGTCCTTAAACATTTCTGTATTCACCCCCAGGGTTCCAACATCAATATCTCGATCCATCCTTCTACTTCACAACAATGGGGGGGACCTTACAACTTACCTAAGAACCATGATTCTAACGATCCAAAAGTTATACAAGATTCAAATGATAGCCTTAAAAACAAAAGGAAGTTAGAAGTTTTGGAAAAATGACTACAAGTAATAAAAGGAACTAACAGATACAGGCACATGGATGCAGCAAAGCTATGCCTAGCACCTGATGTGGTTATTCCTCCTAAGTTTAAAGTATCTGAGTTCAAAAAGTTTAATGGGTTTGCTTGGCCAATGAATCACCTAACTTCATATTGTCAAAAAATGGCATCTTAAGCTAATAATGAAAACCTTCTTATTCCTTTCTTTCAAGCTAGCTTGACTGGTGCGATTTCTAGATGGAAGGATTTAGCTGCTCAAGTACATCCACCTCTTTTTGACAAAGAAATAGTATCCACATTCATTAGCATTCTTCACCTACCTTTCTATGACCAAATGATTGGTAATGCATCATTAAACTTCTCTGACATTGTTACATTAGAGAAAAGATTGAGAATAAGTTCAAAGTTAGTAGAATTATTGATAATTCTACTGATGCAATGGATCCAAAGAAGCCTATGGTCAATAAGAAAATGGAAAGTGAGGTGCATACCACCGACTATGAAAGGTAAAAAAAGAAAATCATAACAAGCAAAACCCAACCAACCACCTTCCATTCAACTATTTCAATCGCAACTTATGTAATACCATATATTGCTTCCACTTCACAATTTCCATATGTCCATCTTTATGCTACATCATCCCATTTCCCTCAAACACTAACCATAAGAGCTCTTTTACTAATGCCATGATTCATGAACCAAAATCCATATCAGAATGCTAACCCAAGAAAAGGTCATAATAACTAAAAAAAGAAGCCTATATGCTATGATCCTATCCTAGTATCCTACACTAAGCTCTTCCTTAAACTCCTTCAAAATGGAAAAGTTGCTTTGACCTTAATAAAGTCCACATAACCTCCTTACCTAAGGTAGTACGACCTTTTGTGATTATCATGCTAGAGCTATAGGTCAATCCATTAAGAATTGTCTAGCTTTCAAGAGTAAAGTGCAATTTCTACTTAATGCCAAATGATTAAGTTTCAAGGGAATGACAAAAACACCTAATGTGCATCGCAACCCTTTGCCTAACCAAGGTAATCTAAAAGTGAACATTATTGAAGGAAGGTCAAAGGAAACTATCAAGAGGAAGGTGTCAGAGGTGAATATGCCAGGATCATGATGACAAAATGGTGTGAAAGTTTCATAGAGGCAAATAAGGGTATACCATTGAAGAATGAGCAGAATTTAAAAGGTTGTGTTGACATCAGATTTCAGTTCGTACGAAGGGTCCCAAAATTTGGCCTATGGGAGAGAGTTCAGGGATCCGATGCTGCTTTCAAAGTGTAGGAGGAGATGGACTGAAAGGAAAAAAGAAAGGGAGACACAATGTTTTTAACGTGGTTCGGCCAAATCTGGGTGGCACCAGACCCTACGTCCACGATAAAGATTTTATTAATGTATTAAGAACTGATTTTAGCAGAGTTTCTACTTACAAAGTTCTGCCTCTCCTTCTCTTCTAACAATGCAGTCCTATATATAGAGGAAGGAGGAGTTATATGCATTAATTACAAGCTACAGTTATGTTACATCAAAATATAAATGACAAAGATAGTAAAAGACTACAATTGGGCTGTTGTAGAATGTAGGCTGCGGGGTGGGTCCCCTTGGTCGGCTGTAGACTTACGTCTGTCTACATCCGTTGCTTGGCTCTACTTTACCATGCGAGGTGCTTGGTGTCTCGAGTAGAGATTCCTGGCTCAGGGTTATCATGGGAACCACTGTAGCGAGCTTGGTACTGCTATAGCGAGGTAGCAGGCTCAAGCAGAGTAGTCAACTATTTGATGAGCTAGTCTTGTGATCACCTCACTGCATCACTGTCTTATGACGAACGAGGCAAGGCTTGCTTTGTGAGATGGTATCAGGATGACTTCATTGTGCCACTTTCTGATGGAGGGCAAAACAAAGCTTGCTGGGTGCCTTTGGCGAGGCAAAGGGCTCAGTCTTCGTCGTGCTTGGGGGCTCGTTCTCTTGAAGCCATTTTTTACCTATAACATAAGCCCCCCAACTCTCGATGTGCTTTGCAAACTGGGAGTTGTAAGTTTTTGAGGTTTGATTTGTATCTTCAGTCAGTGTCCTCCCTTGACCAAAGTGTCATATCGGATATCTTTCCATTCTGCTTTAGGCCATGCTTTCTTCTATTTGCCATTTTTGGCCATTGGTGTGGCATTGTTGCCCATTTCAAGCCGTTGGATAAAGATCGAATAAGATATTCTCTTGATTCTTCAAAGGGCTAAGCGAGTCTTTTTATATCTTGAGGAGTCCCCCCTCTTTTGCCTCAAAGAAGTTCAATGGAGGAGACTGATAAGCCCCCTGCGTTTTGGTGTCTTGGCTTCCGATGAAGCTCGTTGAGACATGGATGGCCTATTGTAGAATGTCGAGAGACATGGATAGCCTATTGCATGTCGCTCTATCACAGGATTTGCCTGGCGGGCTCTTGGGGGATCTTGTACTGATCTCGGGCCACCTCCTCCAGGCGTTGCTTATGGTGTTATTGTCTGACTAGCCGACTTCTATGACTTTTTGATTTACTCTGGGTCTGGCTTAGGGGGATACACCAGAGGAAAATAAGCAGGAGTAGCTTGGAAGTCGCTGTCTTTCCTGTAGGCGCAAGCTTGGTGACTGGCCTTCTGCTTCTTCTTGCAGGAATGGTTGTGCCGGGTCATTGAGCTTTTTGCCTTTATTTTGCACTTCTTCTTTTGATGTAATTTTTCCTTGTAAGATGAGGTCTATTTGCTGTATGAGCTTTTCTTTTCTTTTTGAATGTTGTATTAGATGCTTTGTGCATCGCTATATGTAAATCTCTGACGATTAATGAAATGCTCTTTTGGCCAATCGACTGCGCTTTGTCTTTCTGGTCACTTAATCTGTTGTGAGTGAGAGTAGGGTCACATAGGAGCTATGACTGAGAAAGCTCATTCGAGACATGAGAACTCACTTGCATGAGAGCTACGGGTGGTCAGTTGTATGAAAACTACAATGATTTAGTTTTAGTATCTTTGTGCTAAAGTGGGCCGGTGGCTAAGATTTTGTTTTGTTATGGCGAGGCAAAAACCATTCGTTGGAGTTGTTTTGTTGAGGCAAGGTGAAAACCATTCGCCAAAGTTTTGTTTTGTTGAGGTGAGGTGAAAACTATTCGTCAAAATTTTGTTTTCGTTGAGGCAAGGTGAAAATCATTCATCGAAATTTTGTTTTGTTGAGGCAAGGCGAAAATTGTTCGTCAAAGTTTTGTTGAGGTGAGGTGAAAACCATTCACTGAAGTTTTGTTTTGTTGAGGTGAGGTGAAAACCATTTGCCAAAATTTTGTTTTGTTGAGGCAAGGTGAAAACCATTCACCGAAGTTTTATTTTCATTGTGATGAGGTGAAAACTATTCACTGAAGTTTTGTTGTCGAGGAACTCGCTCCCTTGGTTGTAATTCATGGAATGTGGTTCATTTCAAATGTATAGATGGGGTAGGCCTTGCACCATCTCACCCTTGGATGAATCTGTGCAATGACGAAGTGAAAACTTTTTGTCTAAACAATGCTTGGCCAATCGGTAGTTTACATTGATATAGCAAACAACAGTTGATACAATTAGTCACCATTGATAATAGATGAGCATTATTGGATCAGAATATGGTTTTGATGGAGGGCTCAGGCTCTTGGGTGAAAACTCACTGAGCCTGTTGAGTTCACTGTCCAGATGGTCTCACCATATAATCCTGTAGGTAACCTCTTCTGATGAGGTCTTCTATAGCGTCTTTTAGAGCTCAACATTCTGAGGTGGTATGTCCAGCCTCATTGTGGTAGGCACAAAACCTGCTTGAATCCCTGGACTTGGTAGTGGCTCTCATCGGTCTGGGCCTTCCAAAGTCCTCGTTGTTCTTTTCTATGGCAAAAATTTTGTCTTGTGTATCGGAGAGGATGCTGTAGGTTTTGAAGTGGCCTTCGGGTCACTGAGGCTTTGCCTTCTTCACGAGATGAGGAGTGGGGTCATTGTGACTCTTGCTACCCCTCTTTTTTTTGCTTGCAATGGGACCACTATGGCCCACTTTATGCTTGGGTTCCTCTATTCCGAAGGTTTCTTCCCATCTTATTTGTTTACTGGCTTGCTTGTAGAATTCAGTGAAGTCTTGAGTTAGGGACTTGTAGAGGCTCCAGTATAATTTTTTGCCTTTGTGAAGTCCCACTGAGATAGCTATTAGAATGCCCTCCTCTGAGGGATTCTCCATGGAGTTGGCCTCATGCCTAAATCGGGCTACGTAGTCTTCGAGTGGTTCGTCCTTACGCTGGAAAATTATTGCAAGATGACAAGGGGGCGCAAGTTGTTTCTTCAATGCTCGGTATTGGTCAACGAATTTTCGTTGGTATTCTTCCCAGCTGTCGATGTTGTGAGTCGGGAGGCGCCTGAGCCATGTTTGAGGTGTCCCCCCTAATGTGGCGGGAAAGACGCGGCACTTCACTAAGGGTGAAGTTGTTTGGAGGTCCATTTGGGTATTGAACACGTCCAGGTGATCGCTTGGGCTACTGTTCCCATCGTACAGCGAGATCATGGGCACTTTGAGTTTCTATGGGAGAGGTCATGTCTCAATCTCCATAAAAAATGGAGAGTTTTCCTCGTGGCCCAACTGATGGCTCTAAGGTTATGAACGCTCTTCTTGCCATTTGAACCTGCAGAGGATCTCCTCCATTGTCCTATCCTGTATCTCAGACTGAGGGTTGGAGCTTCCTACTCGTTGCGATCCCCCCGGTTGCTGACTATCATGATCTTCATGAGTTTCTTTTTGAGCCTCTTCGCAAAGCTACTGGAGCTGTGCTGTGAGTTCTTCTTGTCTCTGTGTGCTCTGAACTTGGGCCTGTGCCAATGCTTTGATGGTTTCTGTCAGTTCTCTTACTGTGCTTTCGAGCACTGGATGAGGTTGGCCGGGCGTTAGTGCCTCTTGAGTTTTAGGAGCAGTGGTAGATTATTGGTCAGCCTCCACAACAACGGTGTCCATCGATTGAAGGACTGGAATGGTTAAGCTCCGAGTGGTTCTTCTTCTGGCCATTGTTATGTTGCAATAGAGACTTCAGAGAGCAGATAGTCCCCACAAACGGTGCCAAAATGTTGACGTCAGATTTTGATTCATACGGAGGGTCCCAAAATTCGACCAACAGGAGAGAGTTTAGGGATCTGATGCTGCTTTCGAAGTGCAAAAGGAGATGGATCGAGAGGAAGCAGGAAAAGGAGATGCAGTGTTTTTAACATGGTTCAGCCAAATCCGGGTGGCACTAGACCCTATGTCCACGGCGGAGATTTTATTAATGTATTGAGAACTGATTTTAGTAGAGTTTCTGCTTATAGAGTCTGGCCTTTCCTCCTCTTCTAATAATGCAGTCCTATTTATAGAGGAAGGAGGAGTTACATATATTAGTTACAAGCTACAGTTGTGTTACATCAAAATATAAATGAGAAAGACAGTAAAAGACTATAATTCGACTGTTACAGAATGTAGGCTGTGGGGTGGGTCCCCTTGGTCGACTGTAGACTTGCGTCTGTCTATATCCGTCGCTTGGTGCTGCTTTATCATGCGAGGTGCTTGGCATCCCGAGTGGAGATTCCTAGCTCAGGGTTGTCATGGGAACCATTGTAGTGAGCTTGGTACTACTGTAGCAAGCTCAAGTAGAGTAGTCGGCCATTTGACGAGTTGGTCTTGTGATCACCTCGCTGTATCACTGTCTCACAACGAGAGAGGTAAGGCTTGCTTTGCAAGATGGTATCAGGATAACATTGCTGTGCTACTTTCTGATAAAGGGTGAAGTGAAGCTTGCTGGGCGCCTTTGGGGAGGCGAAGGGTTCGGCCTTCGTCGTGCTCAGGGGCTTGTTCTCTTAAAGCCAGTTTTTACCTATAACAGGTTGCTTCAAAAGTTATTCGATAAGCAAACTATCCATATAAGCTCTGGAGTTAGAGAAGACCAATTAAATACAATTGAAGGAAATGATGTGGTGGTGCTCAAATCTCCCACTTGTCTCCCTGCACACTGATAATTCCCTACAATCAAAACATAACTTGGGCACCTCAAATAGCCATTTCTCACACTATGGAACCTATTAAAATTTGAGTACTTGGACCTTTCCCTTATAAGAAGACAAGTAAAGTGCCATTGAATTATATTTGTCAAGTTCTTTCAGATAGCAAACATGCACATGCCATCACAACACCTAATTGTTCCTTAGTGTCATTTATTACCAACATATTTGGGACTAGTGGCATTACTCATAACGACCACTGTTTTAGTCCAGAAGAGTTGGAAAATTAGAGAACAGAAGAATTAGAAAGACAAAGAAAGGAGAAAGAAAACGAAATAATAGAGGAAATTATTGTTAAAGAAAGTAAAAAGGAGCCCAAGACATACAAGAAAAATGTGTCAAAAGAGGAAGCTTTTGAATTCTTGAAACTCATTAAGTAAAATGACTACAAAGTGAAATAGTTAAATCATACACCTGCCTAAATTTCATTGTTGTCATTGTTGTTTAATTTTAAGCCACATAAGAAGGTACTAATGAAGGTGATGAATCAAGCTCATGTCTATCATGATATCTCCCTTAAAAAGCTTGGTGGTATTATTGGTAACATCACAGTTGATAATTACTTTATATTCACTAATGATGAGAAACCATCTGAAGGAATGGGGCACAACAAGCTACTACACATATTTGTAACATGCAAAGACCACATTATAGCAAGGGTTTTTGTAGACAACGACTCTTTACTAAATGTGATGCCAGAATTAACTTTGTTCAAAAACCAAATTCAGCAACAAAGATGAAATAAAAGGAAGAATATTCATGCCACACTCCAAAAAGTGATAAGTGATAGATTTGATGCCACAAAGAGAACTTTATTTGATAAGTCTGAAGTTCTAGCAAGAACATTAAGAGAGGAAGCTCTTAAGAGGAAAAAGATGACTCTTAAATTCATCAAATTGTGTAATATGAATTCTAAGGTAAACAAGCCCTCCCAAATAGCTATCATTATACAAAAATAGGTTGGACTCATAAAGCAACCAAACCTAACAAAACACTAAATAATTTAGCCAAAATGAAAGGCCTAAGTTACAATTGAAGCCTTTAAACTATATTTACAAATCCAAACACAAAACTAGTCCTTTGTAGAGTACAACACTAGTTTGACTTTAGCCTCTCTGTTAACTTTCATAACTACATAGTTTCACTAAGTTTAAGGCTTAACATCATTAGGATAGACCTTAGGACCTTTGGGCTTTGGTTTGACCTCATTTGACCCATTGAAGCTTTAGTTATGATCTAATCATTGTGACAAAGTCAATTTGGACAAAAATACTAGAGTGACTTCACAACAAATTTTGAGACTATAAATTGTAGAAATGGGCTCTAGTTTTAACATGAAAGTTATAGAGCTTTCTCTTATTTTTCCAATCATATAAAGATTGACCCAATCCAACATCTAGAGTTTAAGTTATAGCCCAAAAACTAAAACAACGTTAAAAATCTAGCATTAAGTAATTAACTCAATTAAGCTCCAAATCATGACCAAATCTTAACACAAGGCCAATTAACTAAATTAAACTTAATTAACATCCAAAGAGGTAAAGTATGAGAGGAAATAGATGAAAAAATATTTTGCTCATCAGAAAACCTCCCTAATTTTCTTAACATTAGCCCTTGGGTAGCTTCATCCAAAATGTGCTAAAGGCCCTTGATAACCCCTTGAGTAATCCCTTAAGTTTCTGTCATTCCCCTTTTCTTTGAAAGTATTTGACCTCTAATCATTAAGACCTATAATAAAAGGAGAAAGATTAGGAACATGAAATAAAGCATTAACATTAAAGGACTTATGTTTTTTCTAAAAACTTCATTTTCCACAATCTCTTCTACTTATCTTTGGTCCTTGGCCCCCTTGGAATTGGTTCTACATGCTGGCTGATTAGGTATAGAAGCTCTAAGAATGAAGTCAATTTGATATTTGTTCCCTCTCATTGGTGGCAAACAATAGACCACTTCCTTGTTGAACACCTCTTCAAATTCCTATAAAATAAAGTCGATGGCACTAGGCAAAACAACATTTTCATGGTTAGTGTTCTCATAGGCTCCTTTAAAGGACTACCAAAGGCTGATTAGCATAGAAAGCATGCTTACATCACTAGCCATGGCAAACACACTCAATTTTATTTTTCCTTGCTTTAATTTTTCTCTTAACCTTTTTCTTTCTTCTTTCTTTTCACTCTCATTCTATATTTCTTTACTCATTTTCTTTTTGTTTTTCTCCTTTTTCAATTGCTCCTCAAAAACTTGTTTTGGGGTTAAAGGTACAAGAGTAACTAGTTTGTTGTCTTTAACAGAGCTATACCTATTGAGGAAGCCATCATGGATCACTTGTCTATCAAATTGCCATGGCTTTCCTAACAACAAGTGAGCCATTTACATAGGAAGAACATCACAAAAAACCTCATCTTGGTACTTTCCAATGGGATAATTCAAGGTAGGCAAGCCTAATTTTTCTACCATGATCATGCTAGCCATATTGGCACAACTCTCCCATCAACAATAAGATTGCACACTTTACCCTTCACATGACATCTTGTATAAAAGATGTTTCCTCTTTGTTCCTTATTTTCTTCTTTACCTTGAAGATTTAAAACTCTCCTCACCACTAAGGCTTCTCTGTAACCATATGCTTAACTCCTTCACTACTCTTCTCTCCACTAGAATTAGAATCTTTCTTTTCTTTTTCATGATTACTTGTAGACTCAATCTCCCCATTCCCCTTCACTAGTATGACTTTTTTGTTGGGGACATTCATAAGCATAATGATCATGGCCTAGGCACTTGAAGCATTTAATGTTTTTTTGTCTTTAAGGTGCTTCAACCTTGCCTTTGCCCTTGGAGTATTCTCCTTTAGCCTTTGGAAAATTTTCAATCGTGAAGTTCTTTAGGCATTTGTTATCTTTTTACTCATGTTTCTTCTTCCAATTAGGCTTTCATGAAGAGTTAGATTGATGTACATATTTGGAAGAACTCCTCTTCTTAAGTTACCTCTCCACTTTTATAGCCATATGTACTATGTCTTCTAATTCCACATAACGTTGTAGCCCCACCACATTTGCAATGTCACGATGTAGACCATGAAAAAATTGAGACATTGTCACCTCTCTATCTTCCTCCACATTAGCTCTTATCATGGCCACTTCCATTTCTTTATAGTAGTCTTTAACACTTTTAAAATCTTGTGTGAGGGCCTTGGAGTTTTTGATACAATTATCTATAGTAATGATTAGGAATGAATCTTTTCCTCATGATAATCTTCAACTCATCCTAAATAGAAATGGGTCTTTCATAATATCTTCTTTTACTCTTAACTAGTTGATCCCACCATATGATAGCATAAGCCATGAATTCAACAACCACATACGTTACCTTCTTTTCTTCAGAATAGTAATGTTAATCAAAGATCAACTCCACCTTTTTTACCCACTCCAAATAAGCTTTTGGATCATTTTTCCTATGGAATGGAGGAATTTGCATCTTTATGTTATGGAGGCCAGAATCAACTCTTTCTCTTTTTGGCCTCTCACTTCTTCTTCCTACATTTCTTCTATCACCCCTCCTCACACTCCTTTTGATTTCATAAAAAGAAGTGCATTGCTCTTCATCATTCTCACCTCTTTGTTCACCCTTATTGCTATCATGTTGATGAGTTTGTCTCATAACCCTTCTTTCAAGTGTATTTCTTCTATTTTCAACTCTTCTAAACCTCTCTCCAACTTTATCAAGTTTCATATCCACCCTTTCAAATTGTTGTTGCATGGCTCTCAAAGTGAATATGATCTCATTGTTTTGAGAACTACCACCATCCACCATCTTTAAATAAGTAACAACCTATAAGAAAAATGTTAGGGAAAAAATAAAGTCCTCACCAACACCTTCCTCATTTATGTTTGAGACACTCCACTAGTGTTTGCTTTCTAGATTTAGGCCCCCTACTTCTAATAAGCTCACACACACTTGCCTTTTTCCACTCTTATCTTCTCTCTTTGAGGGTCTTTAAGAAATAAAGAGACAAGATCATTAAGTTTTCAAAATGTGGCATCCTTTCACACATAACAATCCAATAATTCCAAAGTGACATGAACTAACAATCACAAAGAGCAAGGTAAATAATAAAGGAAATCAACAAATTGGACAGCACAAAAGAAACAAGTTTCAGCCAAAATTTTTCTAGGTCATCGAAAGTTGCAAGAAAAATTTAAATAATCAAGAAAATGAACTCCAAATTATACTTTCTAAGCTAGAAAAAAAATTATGCATCTAAACAAATACATTCAAATTGAACACAATGGAAATTGACTCACAAGGACAGAATGGAGTGTAAACTTGCAGATTTTTTTTTTATTTCTATTGATGTCAAAATTTGGCTGGTGCGGAGAGCTCTAGATTTCGGCTAATAGGAGGAGTTCAGGGATCCAATACTGCTTCCGAAGTGTAGAAGAAGATAGATCAAAAGGAAGAAAGGATGGAGAGACAGTGAGTTTAACATGGTTCAACTAAATCCGGGCAGTACCGGACCTTAAGTTCACGACGGAGATTTTATTGATGTATTGAGAAATGATTTTAGCAGAGTTTCTGCTTACAGACTTTGGCCTCTCTTCCTTTCCTCTTCTAACAATGCAATCCTATTTATAAAGGAAAGAGGAGTTACATGCATCACTTATAAGCTACAGTTATGTTACATCAAAATATAAATAGAAGAGACAATAAAAGGTTACAATCTGGCTACTACAGAATGTAGGCTGTGGGATGGGCCCCCTTGGTCGGCTGTTGACTTGTGTCTGTTTGCATCTAATGCTTGGTACAGTTATGCCAAGCAAGGTGCTGGGTGTCCCGAGCGGGGATTCTTCGCTCGGGGGCATCATGGGGATCTGCTGTAGCGAGCTTGGTACTATTATAGGATGGTGCCAGGACTACTTCACTGTGTTGCTTTCTAACGAAGGGCGAAGCGAAGCTTGCTAGGCACTTTTGGTGTGCCTGGGTTTATGAGCTCTCAAGGCCATTTTTTACATATAACATAAGCCCCCCAACTGTCGGTTTACTTTGTGGACCGGGAGTTGTAAGTTTTTGAGGCTTGATTCATATCTTTAGTCAGTGTCTTCACTTGATCGAAGTGTCACGTTAGATGTCTTTCCATTTTGCTTTAGGCCATGTTTTCTTCTGTTTGCCATTTTTGGCCATTGGCGTGGTATTATCGCTTGTTTCGAGCCGTCAGATGAAGATCAGATCAGATACCTTCTAGATTCTTTAAAGGGCTGAGCAGGTCTTTTTATAGCCTGGGGCATTCTCTCTCTCATCCCAGAGAAACTCAATGAAGGAGACTGAAGAGCCCCCTGCACTTTGGTGTTTTGGCTTTCAACGAAGCTTGTTGAAACATGGATGGCCTATTGTAGAGTGCCGAAAGGCATGGATAGCCCGTTGTACGTGGCTCTGTCGCAGGATCCGCTTGGTGGGCTCCTGGGGGATCTTGTGCTAATCCTAGGCCGTCTCCTCCAGCTGTCGCTTATGGTGCTGCTACCTAGCTAGCTGGCTTCTATGACTTTTTGATTTACTCTAGGTTTGGCTCAGGGGGGACGCACCGGAGGAATAAAAGCAGGAGCAGCTTGGCAGCAGTTATCCTTCTTGTAGGCATAAGCCCGATGATCGACCTTTTGCTCTTCTTGCAGGAATGGTTGTGTCGGGTCGTTGAGCTTCTTGCCTTTGTTTCTGCACTTCTTCTCTTGATGTAATTTTGTCTTGCTTGGACGAGGTCTTTTTGCTGTATGAGTTTTTCTTTCTCTTTGAATGCTGTAATGGATGCTTCGCGCATCGCTGTATGTAGACTTTTGATGATCAATAAAATTTCTTTTTTTGGCCAATCAGCTGTGCTTTATTTCTCGATTGCTCAATCTATTGTGAGCGAGAGAGGGGGTCACATGCGAGCTGCGCCTGAGAGATCTTGTTCGAGACATGAGAACTTCATTCACATGAGAGCTATGGGAAATTCATCCGCATGAGAGCTGCGGGAAATTCGAATGAAAGTTATAATGATTTTGTTTCAGTTTCTTTGTACCATAGTAGGTTAGTGGCTAGGGTTTTATTCCGTTGTGATGAGGTGAAAACCATTCGTTGAGTTTTTGTTTTGTTTGAGTTTTCATAGCCACGAGGTAGGCTCAAGGCCGTCTCACCCTCGAGTGTTACAAGGTAGGTTCAAGGCCGTCTCACCCTCAGTTTTATTTTTGAAGCCACGAGGTAGGCTCAAGGTCATTTCACCCTTGGGCATTGCGAGGTAGGCTCAAGGCCATCTCACCCTCAGGTGTTGTGAGGTAGGCTCAAGGCCATCTCACCCTCGATTTTGTTTTGATTTTGTTGTAGTGAGGTGAAAATCATTCACTGTAGCGAGATTGCACAGTAATGCTATAGCGAGGTGAAAGTCATTCGCTGTAGTGAGATAGCAATGATGGAGTGAAAACTCTTTGTCTAGATAATGCTTGGCCAATCGGTGACTTACATTAATTCAACGTATAATAGTTGATACAATTAGTCACCATTGATGACAAATGAATGCTACAGGATCAGAATATGGTTATGACGGAGGGCTTAGACTCTTGGATGGCAACTCGCTGAGCCTGCTGAGCATGCTATCCTGATGGTCTTACCATATAATCCTATAGTCGGCCTCTTCTAATAAGGTCTTCTATGGTGTCTTTCAGTGCCCGACAGTCTGAGGTGGTGTGTCCAGCCTCATTATGATAAGCATAAAATCTGCTTTGGTCTCTAGACTTGATGGGTGCCCTCAATGGTCTGGGCTTTCTGAAGTTCTCATTATGCCTTTCCGTAGCAAAAATTTAGTCCTATGTGTCTGACAGGATATTGTAGCTTTCGGAGTGGCCTTCAGGTCGTTGAGGTTTCACCTTTTTCACGAGATAAGGAGTGGGGTTGTTGTGACTCTCGCTACCCCTCTTTTTTGCTCATGGTGGGACCACTATGGCCCGCTTTATGCTTGGGGTTTCTCCGTTTCGAAGGTTTTTTCCCATCTTATTTATTTGGTTGCCCGATTATAGAATTCATCGAGGTCTCGAGTAGCAGACTTGTAGAGGCTCCTATATAGCTTGCCATCTTTGCAAAGTCCCACTGAGATAGCCGTTATAATGCTTTCCTCCAAAGGATTCTCCACTGAGTTAGTCTCATGCCTGAATCGGGTTACATAGTCCTTGAGCGACTTGCCCTTGCGTAGGAAGATCATCGTGAGATGGCAAAGGGGCGCAAGATGTCTTTTTAATGCCTGGTATTGATCGATGAATTTCCTCTAGCATTCTTCCCAACTGTCATTGCTGCAAGTCGAGAGGCGTCGAAACCATGCTCGAGGCATTCCCCCTAATGTGGCGAGAAAGACACGACACTTTACTAGGGGGTCAGTGGTTTGGAGGTCCATTTGAGTATTGAACGTGTCCAGGTGGTCACTCGGGTCGCTGTTCCCATCATACAACGGGATAGCGGGCACTTTTAGTTTTTATGGGAGAGGTTACGTCTCGATCTCCATAGAAAATGGGGAGCTTTCCTTATGGCAAGGCTGATTGTTTTGAGGCTACAGATGCTCTTCTAACCATTCGAGCCTACGGAGAACTTCCTCCATTGTCTGGTTCTACATCTCAGACTGAGGGGTGGAGCTTCCTGCTCGTTGAGAGCCCCTCAATTGCTGTCTATCATGATCTTCATGAGTTTCCTTTTGAGCCTCTTTATGAAGCTACTGGAGCTGTACCATGAGTTCTTCTTATCTCTGCGTGCTCTAAGCTTGGGCCTACGCTAGCGCTTTGACGGTTTCTACCAGCTCTCTTACCGTGCTTTCAAGCACTGGACGAGGTTGGTCGGACGTTTGTGCCTCTTGAGTTTCAGGAGCAGTAGCAGACTATTGGTGAGCCCCTACAATGGGAGTGTCCATCAATTGGAGGGCTGGAGTGGTTGAGTTCTGAGTTGTTCTTCCTCCGGCCATTGTTGGGCTGCGATGGAAACTTTAGAGAGCATAAGGTCCCCACAGACGATGCCAAAATGTTGACGTTAGAATTTGACTCATGCTGAGAGCTCCAGATTTTGGCCAACGGGAGGAGTTCAGGGATCCAATACTACTTTTGAAGTGCAGAAGAAGATAGACCAAGAAGAAGAACGGATGGGGAGACAGCGAGTTTAACATGATTCGGCTAAATCTGGCCGATACCGGACCCTACGTCCACAGTGGAGATTTTATGGATGTATTGAGAAATGATTTTTGCAGAGTTTCTGCTTACAGAGTTTGGCCTCTCTTCCTTTCCTCTTCTAACAATGCAATCCTATTTATAGAGGAATGAGGAGTTACATGCATTAATTATAAGCTACAGGTGTGTTACATCAAAATATAAATAGAAAAGATAGTAAAAGGCTACAATCTGACTACTGCAGAATGTAAGCTACGGGATGGGCCCCCTTGGTTGGCTGTAGACTTGTGTCTGTTTCTGCCCATTGCTTGGTACAGTTGTGCCAAGCGAGGTGCTGGGCATCTTGAGTGGGGATTCTTGGCTCGAGGGCATCATGGGGATCTGCTGCAGCAAGCTTGGTGCTACTGTAGTGACATAGCGGGCTCGAGCAGGGTGATCAGCTGCTTGGCGAGCTAGTCTTGTGATCTTCTAGCTACGTCGCTGCTTCGCAAGGCGAGGCTTCCTTCGTAGGATGGTGCCGAGACTACTTCGTTGTGTCACTTTCTGATAAAGGGCGAAGCGAAACTTGCTGGGCGCTTTTGGCGTGCCCGGGGCTATGAGCTCTTGAGGCCATTTTTTGCATATAACAATTTTCAAATATTCAAGAAAGTGCTTGTTTTCTTTCTTTTCTACTTTCCTTTTCGTTTGTTCTTTCCCACTTGTTTCTTTCCAACTTTTGTTTCTTTCACACTTTGTTTTCTTTCAAATTTTGTTTTACTTTTTTTTTGTCATAGTTTTGTTTTGCTCTTGTTTTTCCATAAATTTTTCCTCTCTTTCTTTTATGTTTCCTATCACATATACTTGCTGTCCAAAAGTTTTTTTTTTTCAACACTTGGAACAACCAAGTTGAGCAACCAATAATTAATTTTAGCCAACCACAATTGGCGTAAAACAATTTTCAATAAGTGTACTCGATAAGAAGATGTTCTTTGGCATCAAACACAATCAAATTCAAGCTTAGACAACAACAATAATTCAGGGACATTCAACAGTATGTTTCAGCCAAAACAAGGGAAATTGGATAGCAACTATAGCAAAATAGGGGACTATGATTTTCAGACAAAAGTTGAAGAAAAGTTGATGAAAATGGAACAAGACAACACTAAATTTAAGTGTAATTTAGCTCCACATCAATGGATACACAAAAACAATGCAAAGAAAACTTAAACCAACTAACAAACACTTGATGTGCAACAAATTAAGTAAAATTTTTTGCAGAATTTCAATAAAATTACACACAAAACAGTAGAACAAAAACAACAAAGAAAGATACAAATTAAGCAAAAAAAAATTGTAACTAAGGAAACCAATTAGCAAACACTTGGTGGACAAAGCTAAGACACAAATTTTCCATAGAGAAGTTGCAGAAATGATGCCAAACAATAAGCAATATGCAACAGAAATTTTGACGGCAAAACTAGCAGAAACAATGCAACAAAATGAAATAAAATTGGACACAATTCAACAAGGTGGACAACAATTGAATTGGCGTAGAAAAAGGGAAAAATAGCAAGAAAAATGTTCAATAAAATTGGTAATGATTCAACAAAACGAATTGAAATTAAACATGAAATTTAGAGACCTGAAGCTTTGACACCAAATTGATGTGATTTTCACAAGAGATGACGATGGATCCTCCCAAATTCAGTGACAAATATGAAATAAAAAGAAAGATATTCATGCCATACTCCAGAAAAGATAAGAAGGAAAATGATAAGTGATGGATTTGATGCCATAAAAAGAACCTTTTAATAAGTCTCAAGTTTTAGCAAGAACCCTTAGAGAGAAAGCTCTCAAGGGGAAGAGATGACTTTTCAATTCATAAAATCATGTAATCTAAATTCTAAAGGAAAGAAAACTTCCCAAATTGCTATCACTAAAGAAAAATGGGCTGGACTTAAAAGGCAACCAAGCCCAACAAAACACTAAACAATTCAGCCAAAATAACGGCCTAAGTTACGATTGAAGCCTCTAAGCTATATTTACAAATCTAAACACAAAATCAATCCTCTATAGAGTAAAACCCTAGTTCAACTTTAGCCTTTGGGTTGACCTTCAAAACTACTCACTTAGCTTAGAACTTAACATTATTAGGCTAGACCTTAAGGACCTTTGGGCTTTAGTTGGACCATATTTGACCCATTGAAGCTTCATTTATGATCTAATCATTATGACAAAATCAATTTGGATAGAAACATTAAGGCAACTTTACACCAAGTTTCAAGACTCCAAATGGCAAAACTGGGCTTTGACTTCAACATGAAAGTTGTAGAGCTTTCTCTGAGATTTCCAACCATATAAAGATTTTCCCAATCCAACATTTAGAGCTCAAGTTATAGCCTAAAACTTGAAACAATGTTAAAAATCAAATATTAAGCAATTAACTCAACTAAACTCAAAATCATGACCAAATCTCAACACAAGGCCATTTTACTAAATTAAACTTGATTAACATCCTAATAGGCAGAGTATGAGAGGAAATAAATAAAGAAATATTTTGCTCATTAGAGAACCTCTCTAATCTTCTTAACCTTAGCCCTTAAGATAGGTCCATTCGGGATGTGCCAAAGGCCTTGATGACCCCTTGAGTGATCCCTTGATTTTCTACTATAGTTTATTGGTGACATTGAACTCCCACTTCAAATCGACCCAAATGTCTTCAATATATTGTTCCAAGTGATGGACATCATGTTAGCTTACAATTATCTGCTTAAACGATCATGGATTCATTTAGCAAGGGTAATGCCTTTCACCTTACACTAAAAAGTGAAATTCATAATAATAAACAAATTGATGGTTGTATTATGAGAAGAAGATCTGCTCATTACAAAACCAACATTTACCTTATATATTGAGGCCAAAAATGAGGCTCCTGAGATCGCATTTCAAACTTTTGAGATTGTTAATACTTCTTACATCTAAGAAGGAGCTCAAATCTCAAAGCCATGTCTGCATATGGCACCTATGATGATGGCCAAGGTCATGTTGAAAGATAGGTTTAAACTAGGGGATGGATTGAGGAAATACAAGCAAGGTGAAAAGGATCCTCTAAAGCTTTCCAAAAATATTAGAAAGTTTGGATTGGGATACAAGCCAATAAGAGTAGATAAGATGAAAGTTGCCTATGAAAAGAAAAAATGGAAAAGAGGATGGTATGCTTGGAAAATTAAGAGCTAAAAGATGAAAGGATTCTCATATGTGACATCAAACAAAGCTTTCGAAGCACAGGAATCACCTTCCTTAACCAAATTCTAGTTATCAAGGATAAACTTTCCACCATCAAAAGTTTCATTCAAAGTAATTCTGAGTTTCCCATTTTCATAGAGTTTCATTCAAAGTAATTCTATATTTCTACCACTTAAGGCTCTGTCTAAGGTCTTAGGATTTTATTTATAAAATAGGCTTACATGTTTCATTCCAATGTGCACTTTAAATAAAAATGCATATTCTATTTCCATCATTTATGCTTTTATTTATTTTTTATTTTTTATTTGTTTCATTGTTTATGTTCCCTAAATTCCATCCTATATTTGCTTACCAAATCTCTTTTTCTCCCCGATACTCTTTTATGAAATTCAAGTTTCAAAGTAATTCATTTAAGAATAATAGTGTTATGATCTCTATATGTAACTTTGATCATCGTATTGATTGCAATGAGATTAAAGAAGAAGGAAAGATTGACTTATCCACAGAACTCTTAAGGCTTACCAAGGAAAAGGAAAAAGGGATCCAACCTCATGAATAATCAATTAATATAATTAATTTAAGAATAAAGAAAGATAAAAAAGGAAGTCAAGATTGGTACTTGATAACAAAATATTTGACACATTTAATTGTCCTCTCACTTAGCATTTTAAGCTTCAAAATTGCTTACTTCCAGCTATGTTAAGATGTATTTATAGTGTGATGTCAATTGGATTC
>JANHAO010003260.1:0-26543 GCA_026873985.1 Saraca asoca
AGTCATAAATATGAATATAATATGCAATATAAGATAAATATTCAACCTTTATTATCCAAATCCACAGACCACTTAGTCATAGATGTAATAGAGCCCAATCAAATTGACTTTAAGGTACCTATATTCGACTAACAGAAATAATTATAACCATCAAAATTTTCAAATCTAATCACATTCTATAGCATTTATATATGTGAAATAATAACTTTGGTAATTGAACATACAACTGGATGATAACCCAATATTCATAACCATTATACATGGTCTCTATCTATAATTATCTATGAAAGAGGAAAAAAAACAAAGATAAAAAAAGAGGTGAACTTCTCTCTATCGTAAATGTTATCATTAGGTTAGAATCACTCATCTCAATGAGGTAACAACAGCAAAATATAGGGCAAGAGTAAAAAAAACAAAAATAAAAGAAGAGGTAATATATAGAGATTTGTCTTTGTGGGAACAAATTGTGCAACATTCTCATCATTAGTAACCCAACTGTAATACTTCAAATTTTCTAAAGTTAATTTTGATAATAAAATGGCTTTTCAAAAAAATTCAAAAAGGTGAATTTGAACTTTTCAAGAATTTTGAAACTATAACTTTGGGCTACAAAGAGTCTAGATATATTGGAAATAGATTATGAATTTTAGAAAATTTCAGATAACCAAAACTTCCCTTATGGATTTTCAAGAAATTAAATTTATGTTTTCAAGATTTAATTTTCAAAAAAAACTTTAAAGAGATTAAAACCAAGGCTACAGGTACTCGGTGAGGGTAAAATGATAATCGTTATGAAGATAATTAATTTAACTAGTTTGTGGCAAAATTTCATGGTCGTCAGCGATTGATGAGTACATTGATTTTGGACTCAAAGTGGGGGAAATAGGAAAAGATATTAAAAGAGGAATTATTTCATTTGAGGTCAAAGTTGAGGATTGACATCTTCTTTTCCTATTTTACCTCTCATTAACTAACTTCCTCTCTTTTTCTTTGCCTTCTCATGACTGCAACCCATGCAACCTATTTCTTCTTATCCAAGCTTGATCTCTCTCTCACTATACTCCTCTCTCTCTCCTTAAGTAAGTCCTTCATCTTTTCTTACTAATATCTTTTATTTTTATAGTTGAATCCTCTCTTCTTTCTCTTTAGTTTGACATCAAAATCATATTAATTCACTAAGTATAACTTAAGATCTGAATTCTTGAAGTTTATAGCCACTATTCATGTTATTATTTACTTTAAGAACCTATGAGATTTTTCTAAAGTTTTAGAGTTTAAATCTTATATATTTATCTTAATTCTTGGCAATGAAACCATAAACAAATGTATATAATTTGTTTACTAAAAGAAAAACCTTAAAATAACTAAAAAGTTAATATGCTCTTCTTTTTGCTTATAAAGAGTATTGAAGATTTTTTGTCGAATCAGTAGTGATCTTATATTTTCAGTTCACATGTGAGTAATTTTTACCATTCTTATGAATTATAGAGTGTTTATTACTTGTAATCTATTAATTAGTGGTGTAAGTTGATAAAAATGAACTTTTTGTAATTGTGTGGCAAAGCTTGGGTTTACATGGATTTACTGATATAATGATTAGTTTTCTGTTGGAGTAGCTAAGTTTCATGCATGTTTAAGCTCTTAAAACATGTATGTTAAGACACTATGGTGTAGTGTAGGATTGGAAGTTGCTTCCCTTGTTTTTCTGCTAATCCCATGCAATTTCTGCTCGTGCGAGTTGAATCACAGCTTTTAAACTAAATTCGTGATCATGCTCATAGAAACCCAGTAATTTTGTTCTTGCGACCTGAATCAAAATTTAAACTAGCTTCTTGCAAATTGAATTGAATCTTTCTACCCTATTTTTCAATTTTAATCGTGATTCTGATCACGTTTGTATTTGGACTTCCTAAAAAGTTGCACATTTTGACAAGTAGACTTGCATTTACAACTAAATTTCCACAAGTCAAATTGAATCTTTCTTAACTTCTTAATTCTAATTGTGATTCTGCTTGAATTTCTTCAATGATACTATTTATGATTCTAATTGCACCTTCAGAATTTTTGCATTTTTCAACCCAACTTCAATTCTTTCTAAAATATTTCCTATTCCCTTAGTTTAATCTTATATAAATCCTTCCTAAAACGAGTATGATAACTAAGAAATCTTTAATAAGTATCTTATAATCTAATTTTGTTGAATTTAACAATTAGCTATATTACTAATATGAATTAATTTTAATAGTCATATGATAAAACAAAGAATGTATGATGCATTTGTAATATAATGTAACTCATATGGCTAGAATTATGACTGAATGAGAATGTCATAATATAATTGTTGTGAGAACCATATTGTTTAAATGTTTGCTAATTTTCATGAGATCCAAAATGGTAAACGATATTATGAATGATGATGGAATGTGCTAATGTAAACTTGATAATGTATCTGTTATGAGATTGATATCATTGCATATTTGAAAGCTCTTATGAGGCTTGAAATGTGAATGATGGGTTGTAATGGGAAAAATAAGTTAGATCACAGATTTGCACATTCTAATATAATGAGTGGAATAAAGCTAGCTTGAAGGGATAAGGTTAGGATTGTGTGGGATAAGGCGGAATCGGAGTAACAAGGGGATTTATTATTTTTATATATTATGCTTTACCCACTATTATTTTGTGGAATATCCAAATGTGATATGATAATATTGAATAACGTAATGAAAAGAATGGTGGCCTAAGGCCTTGAGAACTCTGATTCAATAAAATGTATTATATACAATGTGATATGGAACAACTTGGAGGTAAGTCTCTGAAATTCACTAATATGTGAGTGAGATTAAGTATAAGAAATAATTGCTTGGATATGATGTTGATGTATATATGTGTGGTCTTTGTTGGAAAAATTCATAGGTTTGGTATATATTATCTCACGACATTGTCGCTAACCCTTCCACAAAGAAGTAAGAATGAATAACGATCCAATGGATAATACCATTGACATCTTTACCACCACAATGTCTAGTCCTTTAGGAACATATCAAATTAAGATACATTATATTATTATCTTGAATTTAGTAGGTTGTGAGGTACTCAACAAGATAGAAATCATTCCCATGAAGCCGCTCAATATTCTTCTCATGATAGCCCTAAGATGGTTTGACCTATAGAGGTCTACCATTAAACTTTATATTTTGCCCCCCTTTTTTTTGAAAAATTGGTTAATAGAAAGGTCACAGGGTTTAATTATATTAACCCACGCTTTTGAAGTTATGATAAGACATATATGAATCTAACTTCTTTTGATTGCCCTGTTTGAGAAGGATATAGAGTAGTTTTAGGGATGAAATCTAGGTCTTAGGGAAGGTAGAAAGTGGTTTTTGAAAACTGTATGTAAATCACAGAACCATGTATCAATCTGGCATATGCCTATTGAGCAATGGTAGTGTAAATTATGAAATATGTTTATTTTCCATGTGTTTTTCTTTCTCTCTATAGTTTATTATCTTTAGGTCAACCATTAAGATTCAAGTGAATGTAATTAGGAAAAACTGAAATGACTATAAATGGGATTAGGTGATAAAAGGCTAGTGATTATCAACAAAAGGATTGAAATTCACGCCAATCATAATAGGGTTTTAGGTCATGACACCAACAAACAAAGCTCACATAACAATAGATTCACAGATAGTCTAAGTGTTATACTAAAGCCCAATAACAATATAGTCATATATTTGGGCTGACAAATAAATAATATTATTTGACATTTAATAATTCAACTTACAATAAATCAACTAACTATGCTAGTCCACAATATTATTTTAACAATCTCCTGCTTAGACAGCATAGGTCAAGAGAAACAATACCATAGATTATTGCTACAATAATGAATGTGAAATAATGATTTGGCGCTATACAACCATCAATTGATAATAAGATCATAAGCCTTTAACATATGGATTATCATATGCAATAAAGACACTGATGTAATACACACTAAGACCCATACCTCTATGACCAAACGTAAAGTGGATATGGAGAACAAAGAATTATAGAATAACAAATGTAATCATATGAAAATCTCACCATAATGGTCCTAACATTTGCCAAGGATGCATTACTAAGACTCTATAACTTATCTTAGCACAACAAAATTGATACTAGGTCAAAATGTATCTATGTTATAATTAAGCAATATATCATAGATTTCATTATAATTGTGCTCAACAACAACATATGACAATGAAATGTTATTATGACAACATTAGTCTTTTATATATACTTCCACTAATTCAAGACATTACAAGACTGAACCAACCCTATTTGAGTCGATAATGTTCAAGATGGTAAAAGCCTACTAATAAGTGAGTATATAATTGATGGCTATCAATATAATATAATTATTATATATGCACTCCCACTAATAGAATATATCATAAGGTAAAACAATCCAATTTGAGTCAACATTACTACAAATGGTAAAAGCCTTTCAGTGGAAAAGTTTTATAATTGTTTAAGATAAGTATAAAACTTATCGATTTTCTCTCCAACAACATCAGTACATATGAGAGAAACAGACAATAGCATATTTGTCACCATATAAATATATGGCAATAGGCTCTCAACTATTAAGACCTAATTTAAATTGTTGACCCATAGAAAATAGCAAACTCTACTATTCGTGTTGAGATAATTATGAATGTTTATTTAATATTAATTTCAAAATAGTACTTCATATTGTTATAATCAAATATCCATAAAAGATCGATATACTAAGATAAATATGAATGTCTCTTTGACATTAATTATAAAATAGCACTTCTTACTGTCACAACCACATATCTATAAAGAATCAATAATTGATAACTTAAACATAGTTATTTCACTTTATAAAATGAATCAACTACAATGAGTGAATACAACATCCTAATGAGGTAACTATGAATGTCTATATGGCTTAGACATATAGTACAATTAGAACTAATTGTAGTATTTACATCTAATTTGAATACTTAATGAATTTGGTCAACTCATAAAAAAAAAAAAAACCATGAAAGGCAAATAAAGGAACCTTAAGATTAGCTCCAAAATTAAAACATCAAAGATGATAAAAATATCTGCACTTTATAATTAAAAAAAAAAATTGACATGAACTCTTAGTTATACATTACAAAGAATTGCCTGAAACAACTAAAATACAATCTCACGAGTTATAATAAATGATTGAGAATAAATCAACAAGTCAATGAATCAGGTTAATTATTAATGTACTTAAACAATAATGCAAATTTGGCATGAACAAATAAAATCATATATGGGATATCAAATTCTAGGTAAAACAAATGTCTACACTGTTTCTATTTATAACACAAAAGATGGAAACAGGTATGAACAAGAATATATTCCTCAATTGTAATCGACTATGCACTTACATAGTAATACAATATAATTAATATAAAACTTATACATAAACAATCATAAAACGTGATTAATCAAAGCTCTGATATTACTTGTTGAAATAATTATAATCATCAAAATTTTCATATATAATCACATCCTATAACATGTATATATATAATAATAAATTTAGTAATTGAATATTCACTTGTTGATATCAAAATTTTTTAACAAAACAACAAACTTTAAATATATATATATATATTTCAATAATTAGAAGTCAAACGATTTAGATTTAGGGAAATATTAGATGCATGGTATTTTTATAAAGGTAAAACACACATCCTCCCAATGCTTTGAATCATGTGCAGTTGACCTCGAACTTTTAATAATATGCAATTAACCTCTTAAATCTTACTTTGTGTGCAATTAAGACAACGCTAATAATTTTCTGCTAATTTCTCTAACAGAGAGGCGTCACATGACCGTCTTATGCCTTAGGGTCTTAATTCTCACTCCTGGCTCCTGAAACACCCAAGCCTCCTTCACCAACAACACTTTCGTCCTTGAAATTCCATCTCTGTCATAATGACAAAGCCGCCATCCTAACCTTTACCTTAGCCTTCCAAATGCCACCATCAAAGAAACAGAACAACCACACCAAAAGTGTAACTTTATCCGCAAACAACCATCTACAAACCGGTTCCCATCCAACCATGGTACCATCCTAGATTTGTAAATCTCCACTATTCGTCAAACAAAATCCAATATTATTACACAAAATTTTCATACCCCTCTATGTAGGCACCATGCCGTGGCTTCAATCTAGCACTAATATATAATTGCGAGGAGGGAGTGATCGAATGATGGTGACTTGGAAATATGGAGACTACTAAGAAACCATAACATAGAGAGCTCTCATGGCATATTCCATACCGACAAAGGTGGGGATTTATATTTAGAATAAAGAGGTTAGTTCAAAAAAAAAAAATGAACATCAAATTTCTTAGTTTCAATTTCTAAATATCAACCTTCAAATACTTCATTATAATCTCAACAAATATTTTCACGGAGATAACTTAAAAATAGAGATAATTTTTTCTAAATTTAAAATTAATTTATGTCAATAAAATATAATTCAAAAGCCAATTAATATAGATATTATAAAAAATATTTATAATTGAAATATAAATAAATGAAAGTACAACCGGCGCTACTTCAACTAATAAATATGGTGATTGTATATTATTTACGTATGGACAACAAAATGATAAAACTTTTTAGTACGGACAACAAAATATGGATTTAAAGGAAATTTACTTCGACGGATTCTTCCTTTTGGGCCATGAATTTGGATGGGCTTGGAGACTCGAAAGATAAGCCATCAACTACGGGCCTAAAATTCTACAGTTTGGACAGCCCGACAATAACAGAATGCCACGTGGATCTGGTGAAGTCAAAACAGTTGACCGACCTGACTTGACTTCTCCTCCATTGTTGAAGCTCCGACTGCAAATAGCATCCACTAATAAGCTTCCACATCATTCATTTACCACGTGTACCCTCCCTATTGGCTAATCCATGTCACTTTACGTGTCTCTCTCCGAGATCCTAGCTTCCTCCCTCTCTCTCTCTGCGTGTTCTTCACTCCCAACGACAACGGTTTTATCAGACCAAAACTAACATTCCAAATCCTTAAAACCATTTCCAAAATCTATTCAGCTTTCTCTCTCTAAAGGAGATAGCTTTCTGGGTCTCACTCCTTCTCGATCTGGATAGTTAGTCGGGTGGAATCGTGGCTTCCTCCGGGTCACAAAGCCTATCTCGAAGAAAGCCTTCTTCTTCTTCTTCAACTTCTACAACAGCCTTCGGTCCGACCCGGATAGTATATAGAGAAGCAAGGAGGAATTCGGCAGAGTTCCCCTTTTGGCAACAGAATTGGTTCATTGCATTGCTCTTCGTCATGGCTGTTGGGTTTTTTGGCCTTGCTCTTTTCCTGTTCCTCTCCCTTGATTCAGATAACGGTCCCACTTCCACAGCCTCTGCTGCTACTTCTGAAGGCGTCGAGGTTTGTTGATCTATTGTTTTTTATTTCTTTGGGGGGGTCTAAATGTCTAACATTATTGCCTGCAAATTGCAAACTTTTGTGGTCCTCTTCGATGCTTCCAAGCGGATTCAGAAAGATGGAGAAATTCGCCTATTTAGTTAAATACTTAACATTATATCAAATATGCCTCTTTCAATACACGATTATGGGAATTCTGATTGGCTGCCTGTTACAATTGATACAATAGTGAGAATTTGACTTTCATCGTGTTTACATTATATGCAAGACGGGTACGTTCACTTGTATCTCTGCTTGCTGAAATAAAAAATATTGAATTTTTCTGGAAAAATAATGGATGTGCATTTCGTAGTGTACGATTCAAAGAAGCATTGTGATCAAACTTACTAGTGCTTCATTGTTTTTCAGTTTATTTTCTAGTCACAGTTGTTATCTAATGGGAAATACGAGTTTCATTGTTTTCAGTGTTTTTCTCATGTTTCCCTCAGTCAATGGTAATCTTACTAAATTTACTGACATCTAATACCTTTTCTGCTTGATCTCTTGCAGGTTCAGATTACTTACGGGACAGTTCTGAAGCTTCTGCATGAGAAGACCAAATTTCGGTTGCATTCTCATGATGTGCCATATGGCTCTGGAAGTGGGCAACAATCAGTTACTAGCTTTCCCAACGTTGACGATTCCAATAGTTACTGGGTAAGCTCCTTTCTATGGTTTTTTCTGTTAATTGTTTTTTTTCTCGAATTCCCAGTCCTTTTCTGTTGTGGTGCCTGGTGGGCTGCACATGATGTGCAGTGATCAGCTAATCAAGTATTCTCATTTGTTTTTCTGCTTTAGGATGTTTCCTTGTCTTGTGTCAATGTACTTTCTATTTAGAGTTAATTCTTGCTCATGAAAAAGGGTAGAAAAGCTAGTTTGAAGAAGGGGAAAAGAGCGCTGTTCTTAAAGTGTTTCTCGTCTTCACATTTGGTTTTTGTCTTGGGTGTTGACTATAGATTTAAAATAAATGACTAGAACCTTTGTGCCATGCTCTTGTGTTTTCACGAATGTCACTGCTTGTTCTTAAATAATGATTTTACATTTTGTATGCTGCAAATTCTTGCACTATATGTGATGAAATTCCATATGAGATCGTTTGATGTTGGTTAACAAAGGTCTGTCATTGCTGGAGTACTTGACAGAATTATCCTCATTGTTATAGCTTCAACAATGACATATTTTGTCTAAACTTTTGCAGATTGTCAGGCCTCAGCCAGGAACTCCAGCTAAACAAGGTGACACGATTAAAAGTGGAACAATCATTAGGTTGCAGCACATGAGAACAAGGAAGTGGCTACACAGCCATTTGCATGCTTCCCCGATAACAGGCAATCTTGAGGTTAGTGGGGGCTATTGTATTTTATTATTTTCTGCTTTAGGATTTGATGGTGATTCACTTGAATGCCTCCAAGTGGATTTAGAAAGACTGAGAAATTCATCTATTTAGTTAAATATTGAACATTGTGTCAGATTTGCCACATTTTTATTTATCTCGTACCCTGAATCTTAGTCAATGTGTTATTTCTTCTTTTTCCCTTCGCTAATCTAATGTTTAATATGCAATGTCAGCCAACTTACTAACCTAAGACAATATGTTTAATTGCTTCTCAAATCTGTTGATATTTCCTGCTTGGATTTTGCTACAAGACTCAAATAAAAAGATGCTCTTGTGAGCCTTTAAATCTGTTTCTAATGATCTTGAAGTTAACTTAAGTCTGATTCAAATTTGAAGTTAATCCTTTTGTGATTATTGATACCAATAGCATCTCTGACAATTGATTTAATTGAACATAGGTGAGTTGCTTTGGAGGGGATTCTGAATCTGACACTGGAGACTATTGGAGGTGAGACATGACAACACTCTCTAAAGATATTTAAATCTTGATACCCTTTATGGAGCTTCATATTGTTTTATTGTCTTTAGGCTATTTATAGAAGGAAGTGGTAAGACATGGAAGCAGGATCAGAGGATTAGGCTTCAGCATGTAGACACTGGAGCCTATCTGCATAGTCATGATAAGAAATACTCCCGGATTGCTGGGGGGCAGCAGGAGGTAAGAAAGGAACTGAAAACCTGATTAATTGAATAATCGATTGAATTATAAATGAATAATATTTTAACCACTGGAAATATGTTGATGTTTTTAAGTGTAAAGAACAAATGATAATTTTTTTTTCCATATGCAGCTTTACATATTTTCAGAAGTACCTTTGTTAATAATATTGCTTGCTTTTTTGAGCTTGAGTATATTTGTTTTTTTTTTTCCTACAATTTTCATTTTTCTTATAATTGGTGAAAATTGGTTGACTTTTGTTTATATCTTTTAATTTTAATTCAATCGAACAGGTTTGCGGTGTCCGTGAAAAGCGTGCTGACAATGTTTGGCTAGCTGCAGAAGGTGTCTACCTACCAGTTACTGGAAGTAAATAGAATTCACCTAGCATTCGCAGGGACAGGGGTCGTGCAATTTTTGGAGGCTCATGCATCTAGTTATGATAGATGTAATAGATTGGCTACTAAATAGAAAAATACATGATGAATATTTTTAACATTTTAGTTCTGCAATAGGTAGGTCCGTAGGTTCTCTTCCTCAAGTCTTATGTGCCTGTCTCTTTCCCTGCAGAAAGTACTCTCTACTGTATCTTTTGTTTTTTTAATTCCATGCTCAGTTGATAACACCGTCAGTGCTAAAAATGTCATTTTTGATATGCTTTTGGGAGGACCACGATTTCTGGAGCTAAGTTAAATCATTCTGAATCACTGAACAGTTTTAGGACCTGAAATCGACATGACCAGCTGGTTACGTTGACATGACTTCTCCGAGTTTTCACTTCCAATTGTGACGCACAGCTATATAGTTTTCTCAACGCCCCTGTTCTTGCGGGGGATGTCAACCTTTTGTTCTGTCTGTTGTGTTGGACCAATTGGCGCCTGCAGATTTAGAATGGAAAGCAACCAAATTCAATACAATAATGATTGTTTAACGTTCAAATTCTTCAAACCCGCTGTAAGTCTCCATATTGTGTAAAAAGTTGCCTACTTTTTTAACCTATTACGAAATATTTGTTACAATCTCAGTACTGAAAAGCTGGTGTACATATCTCGATTCTTCATTTTTCTTTTAAACTCAATCATATAAATCAAGGTAAAGTCTTAGGTTTTTTCAGCCATTAGATGCAACTGAAAAAGTTATAAATCTAAATTTTAGCATATCATTTAATCATAACCAAAAAAATATCAATTGTCAAAAATCACCGTCACAGCATTATTACACTTACCAGAACTGAGATTGTAAAACTACCAAGTCAGATGAGAATAAAGGCCTTGATGTGAACCTCATGAGGAAGAAAGGGCATTCAGCTTTTCTGCTGCTGCATTGCCTTATAGTCGTGTAAGTTTCTGGTTGAGCTTTTAAGGCTATATGGTTCATGACATTTACACCTCCGTCTGCAACTCATGATTAGTGTAGGTTTAGTTGGTATCTGTGTTAACATTTTCTTAATATGTGGAGTGCTGGTTTGTGCAAGAATATGCATAAATCAACCACCACAAGCATGGTGGGGGCAAAATGGTAATAAGCGCGTAGGATTTATTTATTGCAAACCACCAAACAATTTTGGGCTATTTATTTATTAACGTGTGTATTTCGTCAAGTTCTAAAACTTTCAGCGCTTGTCTAATCCTTGCCAACTCCTTTGGCAGAGAGGAAGAACAGGACTTCCTTTCTATTAAATAAAGATGTATATTTGCGAAATCTATTTTGTTTTTAAGGAGGACAGATACATCAAACAGCTCCTATAATGATTGGAACCGACCTTTATTTATTATTCAGCTCAGATGGGTGTGTGTCTTTGTATATATATAACCACTTTCTTAACGACTACATCTATGAAAATGTGGATATGTGGATGAAAAATATTTCTAGTCAGTTGAGCTTCGAAACTATAGAATGCTCTATTCAGTCAGATATCAATGATAGTGATGATGCAGTCTGTGATTTTTATTTTTATTTTTTACAGTAATTATTAGATTCACATATAAAAAGAAAATGGAGATTGAATCTGGATTAAAAAGAAGGTAAAATCTTTTAGGGAACATTGAATATCAGTTGAAATAAGACTCCTAGTATTGTGTGGTTGTGCAAATGTAACACAACTTGGGATAAGTTTGGTACATCTTATAACTCCAGGGGCAATGTATTTCGCGAATGCACTTCGTTTGTTGATGGAAGGATCATTAGATAAGCATTATATGAGTAGGCAAAGCAAATGGAGAACTTAAAAAACAAGCTTAGTTCAGTTCAGGGTCCATTTGATAAGTGCGGTTGTTGAAAACCCCATGTTATGACTCTCATAAAACCAGAGTTTGTTAAACAACATTTTCTGTAATGAATAAGAAAACAGTCCCCACTTCAGAAGCGGCCATTGATAATGGTTCACAACAAATAAAAACTGAAACCATTAGCTTTGCCTGACACGGTGTGCAAGGACATCAATTTAGCCCCACTTATTACTTCCTTTGTGCTCTAACAAAAATGGCCTATGATGAGATATCCGTGGCGGCAGATGAAGCCTTTACAACAACCTCACTTTGTAACAAAAAGATCATTTCTTTTTTTATTTTCTCTCTAACATGGTGAGATCTTTTGTGCATCACCGTAAATAAATTTCACTAGTAAAAAAAGTGTTAAGTACACATTCCAACACTCATACTCAATGTACATCTTTTTATGTCAACTATTAATATCCATATTTAATTGTTTTCATATGTAAACATAGACATAAGTAGAATAACATTTTTGTTTCTGTAAACTTAGTAAGCAACAAAGTAGGTTTTCCCACATAAAGTATCACAGGATGGCTGGTTTTGATGAGCAGTAGAATAGGCAGGCAAGCTTTTACTCATCCGGTTCAGAGTAGGTTGTGTTTCCAAATGAGCATGCTGATATATCATCATTACTACTTGATGTTAGAAATGCATTTGCACTTGCATATCACCATTATTTCTGTTTCCTCATTTACGTAAAAACCTATGACATTCACTTCTGTGTTGCAGGGTACTATATAGCCGTTGAACGCTCTTCAGGGGTTTAACCGTTCTTTCTCCTTAAAAACTTGAGAAACCAGGGTTGGTTTATGCAGCTGCTGAACTTACGCTTTGATTCATAATTCATGAAACTGCATAATGCAAGCAATCCCAAGTAAAATAAAATTTAATCAGCTATCCTACAATATATGTTTTATCTCGACAATTCATGAAACTGCATAATGCAAGCAATCCCAAGTAAAATAAAATTTAATCAGCTATCCTACAATATATGTTTTATCTCGACGCTAAATGAGATATCAAGTTCGATGGTTCAATGATCATGTGGAATTTGATAACAAGTCATATATTCTTTCTGTTTTGTACAAGTCAGAAATAAATGAAAACTTGAACATCCTCACGATTTGTTTCAAATAAACTCAAACATGTCTCAGGTCATTAACTCATATGATTTTAAGCACCAATCAGATGATAAAATGTCAACTTGAAAAACAGTGATTCCAATGATTGATGCTTGAGCAGCAGATTGCTTAAACCATATCTTTGACGTTAAACACTAAATTCTGAACCTGTTTGACAAAATTTTTTAGACCTATGATTAAATTAACATAAGAATATATACACCAGAAGACAGCTGCATTAAAGCACATTGCAGAAGATAACATTACAAAATAACCGTACCCCACAACGGCCATAATTTAACATGCACATAGTGGGGACAAAGAGCCATTGATTTTTATATGCCACGAAAATGCCAGCCCTCCTTCCAACTAGATCCCATTTGCGATCTTTCCATTCCACTTAGATCTGTGATTAGGTATAAGAAAATAGTTCAGTAAACCAGGCCAGGGCATTAAACAAATACATCGGGTAATTAATGCATTGTTAAACTAATACAAAAAATGGTTAGCAGCTTACAATCTCACTGCGAATGCATAATAAATTACATTTAACTTGACAAGCTCTTAGATTATCAAATTAGTTCACAATGCCTCATTTGTAAGAAGATAGACATCATATACAGTTGTAAAATTCAATCCCCTCCTAGAGAATCAGTCAATTTGATTGTATTAATAGCATGCACATCATGAACCAGTTCGATTGTGTAAATACCATCGTCAAAGGTTAGTCAAATATTTAACACATGAAATGGACAAGCCAAAGGAGGGAAAGATTCTCAAATAGGAAGAAGGGCAACGAATAGTCCTTGTTCATATGGAAGATAAAAACGACCGACACCCTTGCCACATTGGCGTCAATTGGAAATATTAAATATGGAGTAGGGACAATGGGCAGAAAAAGTGGACTAATGGTTTGAAAATGACTCCTTCAATGTAGGGATGCTCTGGGAACTATGGCATGATAGAAGCAACCCTTACTTTTTTCCAATTTTGCATGTCATACCACTTGCATATGGTTATTGTCTATTTTCATTGATCGGAAGGTCTCATTTTCAGTTGAGAAACTGCTAGCTTTGTTCAATTCTTAACATGCCAAAATGACAGAAGTATTTGCCACCAAAAACCAAACAAACAGAAAAGATGAAACCAAATGAGAAATATATACTAATTATGTAATTAAATGCGAAGATTATGATGGGCAATGGCAACTTTATTAATGCTAGCAAATAACTAAGAGATAACAATTAACAAGACTAAAAAATCAATAAAATCAGCAAAAGAGAAAACAAAATGCACATCTCTTGCTCTGCCAACCGGTCACAACCCCGCATTACTTTTGCCTCTGGTTGTGAGCAGGTTCTCAGTGCAGGAATTGTGCATCTGTCTTGACTCATAAGATCATAGTTCAAAGACTAACTTCAAGGTTCATCTTTTATTCTTTAAAAGGGCAGGCTCTTCGAAGTTGAACTTGAAGTGAGTGACATAAAATGCTCTGATGGAACAAAATCTTGAGGCAAATTAGCCCTCTTCACGATCTTCCTCATGTTGTGTTGCAAACTCTGCTGGACTAATTGCTTCACTGCTCTCTTCTCCTCACTCATGATACCAGCCTCTTCCTCCAAGCACTCTTTTTTATCTCCATTTGGCTTCGGACAAGACGAAGAAGAGCCACAAATAGGAGCAGAGACAGTTGAACCTAAGCTTCCAGCATAACTTCCAGAAACCTGCTTCCCTTTGTCCAACCTTAAACTTTCCAATAACCTAGAGGCCCTTTTCTGGGCCAGTGTGGTGCCCAGAAGCGTCAACTCGAGCAGGGATGACATGATCCCAGTTTCAATCATGGCTTGTCTGTTACCATAATTTTTGTGAGCCATAATCATCAAAATGTATGATGTTTTTTCCTGGCATCCTGGAGAATCTGTCCAATTCAATACATCAACCAAAATTGGGATTGAATCCTTCACAGAACTGATAGCTTTTCGACCTTCTGGAGCAGAAACCAAATTGCTTAGGATTGAGAGGATTCTTTCACTTATTTCCATGTCTCCTACTGAGTTTACAAGAAATGGGACCAAATCTGTTTCCAAAATAAATGAAATATTGTTTGGGAAGATTGAAAGATTGTACAGTGCTCGGAGAGCATCTTGTTTAGCTTGAGGGCTAGTTTTATTATCTAAGTTTTCAAGGGTTCTAACCAGGAATGGTATTGCACCCGATGATCCAATTATTGGTTTGTTTGAATCTAAAGCACTCAAACCAAGGAAATTGGCAACAATTGCTTCAGAGACTGAGGAATCTGGTTCAGAAGGAGATTCAATGAGCTTTAGCATCTTGTGAACAGCACCAACTTTGACAATTGCTGCTTTGTTTCTGCAAAAAGGTATAGAAAGAAAGATCAAAATTTTCTGATTATTCGGTACAGAAAATAGCGAAAAGAAACTTTAAACTGGTGAAGTTAAACATAATAACCTGAAATTATTCAGGAAATAGTTCTCTTAATATTAGAAAGTTTTTCGAATGTACACAGACACCAACAAAAAAAAAAAGGTTGAATTCTCAAAACAAGAGAGTAAAATGAAAATGGTTGTCTGAGAAAGTTACAGGGAAAGTAAGCATTGTTGCGAGAAAACGACAGAAACAAAAAAATTAGCAATAAAATAAAGAACTAAAAAAAATATGAAATTCGTTCGAGAAGACGACATGCAGTCATTGAATTAAAAGGAAAACAATCACACGGAAAACCCGAACTCACGTATCGTTGCCGATCCCGAGATTGAGCAAAGCATAGAGCGAAGCGATCTGAGAATGAAGGTCTTCCAAATCCAGCATTCCAACTAGAGGAGGAATCGCTCCAAGCATTGCCAGCGTCCCTCTAACTTCCAAATCTTCCTTCGCCAGCATTCTCGCAGCCGACGCAGCCTTTTGCCGCTTCATCAAATCCTCATCCTGCAATTCTTGCACTATTTGCTTCAAGTCTTTCAATGCCTCTTCCTTCTTCTTAGTCTCTGAGTAAATTTCAGACTCCTTTATGTTCAAAAGATCGGAAAGTTTCTCTGACCTCGCTTCTGGTTTCTGCTGCGTCGTCAAAGCTCCCTGCTTTTTTGCTTGCTGTTTTTCCGTCTGCAAACCTGATCTCGTTGTTGGGGAGGAGGATGACGAACTGAAGTCGTCGTGGTAGCGGTGGTCATACCGGGAGCTACCGCCGCAGCTGACGGCGTCGAAAATGATGCGGCGGAATGAGGAGGCCGAGAAGTTGTTCCATAGCCTGAAATGGCCATTGTCGGCGGCGTTCGTTGTAGGAGGGTGGTGGTCGAGAACCAAAGAACAAACGTCTTCCCGGTGACACTTTGCCATTCTCCGGCAACTTACATTGCAAAGATAAAAACCACAGAGAGAGAGATAGACAGAAGAAGCAAGTTTATTTAATCAGAGTAGTCAGAACCGAGACAGAGTCCTAAAGAGAGAGAGAGAATGCTGACTGCCGAGAAAAGAATCCTCGTTTAGGTGTTTCTTCGTTTTCTCTGGCTATTTATAGTTCTGAGACTCTCAGTAGGGTGTGCATGGTGAGCACATTTAGGCTCCGAACCTAAAGCTCCGTTTGAATGCTGTCTTAGAATTAAAAGATAAGATTTTATGTTTTCCTATATTTATACAAAATTTAAATCAAATAATTATTTCAGTCTATTTCGTTGTCGTATAGCTGGATATCAATAATTTGATTCTGAAAAAACACATCATTTAATTTAATTTAATTTCTTATCTTTACTGTCTCTAAAATACTTCTGTGTCTTCTTTTTTTTTAATTGAAATTCCGTTTAAGTTTAAATTTAATTTATTATAATACTACAGAAATAAAAATATTTAAGCTATTAAAATTAAAAAAAAAATCAAAACTTTCATTATATACTGGTAATACTAATTTTTAGCATATGATTATATCCGAATTGATTCTTAAATAAAATTTTTATTTTATCACAAACAAAAAAGTTTTGTTATTAAATATCTCATCGTGAATTGTCCTTTGGTCTATTAGTAGAATTCTTAATATTCTATTATTAATTGTAAAGTAGAGTTTTAACAAATTTTTTTAAGAATATAATACTGAGGTGAATAAACATGCCACATTATTTTAAAGGCAAACAAACGATGAACAAATTTTTTAAATCGGAAAAAAAAAAATAGAAGCGACGTCGTTGGAAAGCTTTGTGTTGGGAAATGAGTAGGGTGGATTACTATTAACACCGTCATCCAGCTAATTTGTAGATCAGGGAAGCTTCATGTGGGGCCCGGAGGCGGAAGAGGATGAATTTGATTGGAGGGTGTAAAAGTGTGATGGTAGATGCGGAATTCGGTGAAAAGGAATTGTGAGGAGTATGTGTCAACATCTCTACGTGCCTCCCTGATTTTAGATACAGATGGATGGATGGATGCCAACCCAAGGGCCACTTTTGCACTCTTGTCAAACAGAAAGGCCATATTGTGGATCCTTGTATTTCTTTGTGAGATTGGGAGAATAAATATTTTTCTCTCATTTTAAATTTTATAAACAGAAAAAAAAAATTACATTTATCTCTTTTAAATCTATGAAATTGAGGGATCCACATTCAAGCCACTTACAAATAAAGGAAAAAAATAACAATTTTATATGTTCTATCTCTTAAAAAGTTGACTATTATTATTATTATTAAAATTAATATTTTTTATTTAATTTATTTATTTTATGATTAAAAAAATAATTCATTAATAAAAATATTCAATTTCTAAAAAATCAAATTTTTTATAAAAATTATTTTAGAAATATAATTTTATGTGAAAAATATATATGAGTTTAACATAATTATTAACAAGCCCAACAAAATTCAAGACGAAATTCAATTATAAATATAAAAAGATACAAGTGATTAACACATAATAAACATAAATATAGTATTTGTGTATTTGAAATTCGTTGCCTCACTCAAGCGCCAGAACTTACAATGCACAACTATCATAGCTCGCCATATTAATCAGAGTACAAAAAATAATGATGGTTATACTTGAACCATCTCATATTAATATAATTAATTTTAAGAATATATAAATTCATATTTAAAGAGGATGAATTTGTAATATTTTTCTAATATTTGAAAATATATGTGGAGTGGCTAATTTACACCATGTATCATAAAATTATATTATAAGAGTAAATTATTAAAAATTTCTTCATGAATCATTTAAGTTAAACAAAAATGATATCACTTAACTAATATGGAGAAGTAAATTAGTTTAAATGTACAAAATTATTTGAATACTTAATCACGGAGCTTCTAAGTCTCTCAAAATTAAAAAATATGTATTAATATTATGTAATAATATAAAAAAAATTGAAATTTTTTTATATAAGTCATTTGATCCTTAAAAAATTTTAAGTTAAGATTCATCACTGTGAATATTAACTATTATTTAAAAATAAATATGTAATTAATGAATTATCACAAAGAGATTATCAAAACAAAAATTCTTTAACTTAAAAATTTTATATAATTAATTCAATGTCTAAAAAAAAGTTTTGATTTAATGTCAACATAAGTGGCTCTTTGTTTGGACCTCAACCATTTTATTGATAACTTGAATAGGAACTCCTTTCCCTTCTTTACCAGTGAACTTCACTTGAGAGAGTGTTGATGCATTATGTTAAATATTTTTTTTATGGGCTCTTAAATTTTATATTCGATAATTAATCATTGCTAATAGCCCACAGAAATCTTAATATTAAAATTAGTTATCATTTAAGATTGTGATAATTAAGCTTTGCACCATACAAGTTAAAAGGTCATCTTTATTTGTTTCAACAGTGTTTGATTCTTATATCCATCTGAGTGTTGTTGGAATATATATTAATATATTCGACACCGTGCTCTTTGCATTAATTTCTCACATATCTTGTTTGGCATCATGCATGCATTCCAGTTTTGTCAGACAATGAAATTGAGAGACAGAAATATCATCAATGACGGCTGAAAGAATAATCTGGTTCGACGTTAAAAACAGTTTTACCTTTAACTACGTAAAATATAAAATGGAGATCGATTTCTCATAATACAGATGAAGATATATGGGAATCTATAGAATAGCGGTCTCAAAGTATGGTATGTCTCTTTCTTTTGCAGACGAAGCTGATAGATAGTCAGTGCAAATGAATTCATAAACTAATTGGTATCTGAGTGAGACAATGGCAGGCATCTTGCTTCCTCAAAGTTGTCGCAAATTGGTTTTGGACCGCTTCTCAGTTCTCATCACATCCACCTCCAAACCAAACTCACAGACTCCCAATGGTACAATTTTCTGCTACACTGACATATTGATTCGGTAATCAGCATTTTTATTCTTGAGACTAAGCTGCATGTTTTGGTTTTTTCTGGTGAACAGCTACAATCATCTCTCTGCACTACTTTGGACTTGAATGTGCTGTCATCATTTCTTATCTGAGCCAAGGATAGAATTCCATATTGCGCTAAACGTCCTGCTTTGAGTTATGCTATCTATACATTGTAAACTTTCACATTGTCTTCATACATGCAAGTGAGATGTGAAGTTACATTAAATATGATACTTTGTTCCTTTGTGTGTAAATCTTTTCTCAGTAAGTTTAAAAAGAAAAGGACTCAAATTTTGTAAACCCTTATGCAAAAACTATAAATTTTTATATGGATAGATTTTTTTTTCCTTTAAAATTAACAAAAATGCAAACAACACGAAATTGAAAGTGAAAAGAATCTTATCTGCAGTATAACGTGTATTTTTGGCTTCTTGGTCTTTTTAATCAACTTGCGAGAATTTTCTCTACCTGTGAAAGATGTATGAATATATAAAAACCATAAAACAAAGACTCTCAGCAAGATGACTTTCTCACGTTTGAATTCCAGTAAACTGTTTTCACAATGGCAAAATGAAACCTTCTAATGATAGTATTATTACATCTTCATCGGAGAAGGGCAAAAAACATTTTGCGCCTGACATCTTACATTTTAAGAAAATAGGAATAACCAGTCACTCAGAAAAGTGAGCATGACCTTTGCTATTGCCTAGCTAGCTAACTGCATACTAACACAACTGAAACTTTCAAGTAAAGCTCAATGGGCAAAACTAGTCATTTGCGACCATGGCATCTGCAGTAGGGCTCTCCAACTTTTTGATAACCAATCTCTCTTGGGGAGGAAGGTCCTTAGCTGATGGACTCACATTAGCATCTACAATAATTGAGTCCTCTTCTTTAAAATCTCCCCTTAGAACTCCCATTGCAATTTCATTCTCGACTAGTTGTTGTATTACTCTTTTAACTGGTCTTGCCCCATAGTTTGGATCAAATCCCAACAAGCCAAGAAGTTCAACTGCTTCTTGTGTGTAATGAAGATCAATCTTCTTCTGCTTGAGCCTGCTCTTCACCCGTTCCATCTGTCATAGGTAATAAACATTGAAGTTATTGCACAACAATATATTAATTATGGATACCAAAGAACTGAAAGAAGAAAAACGAAATGATAAATGCACTCATTTGTACACTTAGTATAATTTAAATATATAGCCAATTTAAATTAGATTTTGCCAAGTGTATAATCTAAACAATACATGTTGACAGGTTATTACCTGGAGTTCCACTATTTTGATGATTTCTTTGGAATCTAGAGGCTGGAAAACTATATATTCGTCAATACGATTCATGAACTCAGGGCGGAATGTGTGCCTGGCCAACTCAACAACTTGTCTTTTCATCTGATTGTAAACTGCATCTTTGTCATCTTCAGTATTACGAAGAGTTTCAAGTATGTAATGGGAACCAATGTTTGAAGTCATTATAACAACACAATTTGTGAAGCTAACAGTCCTTCCTTGAGAATCAGTAATCCTTCCATCATCCAACAGCTGTAACAAGATGTTGAAGACGTCATGATGTGCCTTCTCTATTTCATCAAAAAGTACCACTGAGTAAGGTCTTCTCCGGACCACTTCAGTTAGCTGACCACCTTCTTCATAACCAACATAACCAGGTGGCGCTCCAACCAGACGTGAAACTGCATGTTTCTCCATGTATTCACTCATATCAATTCTGACCAATGCATTTTCTGTGTTAAATAAGTAACCAGCCAAAGCTTTGGCAAGCTCCGTTTTCCCAACACCAGTTGGACCCATGAACATGAAGCTTGCAATTGGCCGATTTGGGTCAGACAATCCTGCCCTTGATCGACGGATTGCATCGGCTACAGATTTTACTGCCATATCCTGGCCAATCACCCTCTTATGAAGAACCTGTTCCAGCAAGACCAACTTTTCTCTCTCTGTTTGTTGTAGGTTTGACAATGGTATACCAGTCCATTTGCTAACAATCTCAGCAATATCAAGATCAGTGACCTCCTCTCGAAGCAAAGATTGTCCAGACTTTCGGAAATCAGCTAGGCTCTTTTCAGCTTCTTCTAGTTGGCGCTGAAGGGACATTAAGGTGCCATACTTGAGCTCAGCAGCACGGTTCAAGTTATACTCTCGTTCAGCTGCTTCCATTTCCAAGTTGACTCTATCAATCTATGAGTGCTCAAAACATGTTAGACATAATTTTTTTATAAGAAAAAAGGAAAAAAGCAATCTATATGCCTCTATTGTATTAAGCAAATTGAACATTACCTCTTCCTTTATTGATCTTATCCGAGTCATCAGAACTTTTTCACGGTCCCACTGTCCCGTTACTTCTTTCTGCTTTTGTTTAAGTGAACTCAAATCATTTTCAAGCTTACTTAATCTTTCTTTGGATGCCTTATCAGTGTCATTTTTCAGAGAAAGTTTTTCCATTTCCAACTTAAGGACTGCCCTGTCTATTTCATCCAGTTCTGTTGGCTTGGAAGTGATCTCCATTTTCAGCTTTGCAGCAGCTTCATCAACGAGATCAATGGCTAGAAACCAAAAACATTAGGAGCAGAAAATTTAAAAAAAAAAGGATCTTCCCAAGAACAATGGAATTAAATCAAGCTTCTAAAATATACATGAACAAGCTCGCAAGAATCTAAAGAAAAATAAAATAAAGTCATTTTCTTTAGATTTAAGAATCTTGTTATAGAACACTAGGACTAAATTACTAAGACTTCTATTAAGCAAGGATAACTGTGATAATATAATAATGTGGAGCCCTATGGAATCACAGCTTACCTTTGTCAGGCAAGAAGCGTTCTGTGATGTATCGGTCTGCAAGAACTGCAGCTGAAACAAGGGCACTATCTGATATTTTGACTCCATGATGCAATTCATAGCGTTCACGCAAACCACGAAGAATAGATATTGTGTCTTCAACAGATGGCTGACCACAAAACACTTGCTGAAACCTACGCTCAAGTGCAGGATCCTTCTCAATGTATTTTCTATACTCATTCAATGTAGTTGCTCCTATACACCGAAGTTCACCTCGCCCAAGCATTGGCTTCAATAAGTTCCCAGCGTCCATTGCACCAGATGTAGCTCCTATTAGCAAATGAATGACCAAAACACACCATATTACCATATGTTAAACTAAACAACTGGAACAGAACAAGGGTGAATGATCAATAAGAAACACTGCTGGTTTGTTCGGATGGGGGAAGATGTTGGAAAAGGGAAGGAGAGAAGGCTGTGTTCCAAAAACAAATGAAAGTGAAGAGATAACTCTCCACTTTACTCACTCCTTGAAAACCATGCAGTGCTATAGTGAGCAACATATATGCAAACTAGATAGACAGGTATTGACAACCAATTGGAAGATTGATGCAGCTAAAATAAAGGTAAACAGAAACTAAAACAAAGGTAAATAGTATGGCATATTGTCAATACCTGCACCTACAACAGTATGAATTTCATCAATAAACAAAATTATTTGTCCATTCGAAGCCGTAACTTCCTTTAGGACTGCTTTCAACCTTTCCTCAAAATCTCCGCGAAACTTGGCGCCAGCAACCAATGAACCCATATCAAGAGAGATCAACTATACAACACCAAAAAAAATAGCACAAGTTTAACATAAATTTTAACAAAAATTACAATGCGATGTAAAATAGCTAATTATAATCACTACATTCTCAAATGACATTCTGAGTACCACCTTGGTCAGCCACATATAAAAAGCCTACATCATATTATATCCTGAATGGAAGAGTCAAACATGGTTTATCTAGAAGAAGATGGTAACTTTCTTGTTTTTCTATGAGGGAAATACATCTACTTTGGCTTGAAACTTACAAGTTAGGCAAAAAATAGAGATGGTGCTGATACTTTTTTAATTAAATTCTGATGTGAGAAAACCTGTTCTTAAGATTTTCAGAGAATATGACACTGCAATAATGTGTTAAAGTGGCGTTGAAGATACTTCTCCAGCAACTCTAACACAATTAGCCTGCAGTGAAACTTGACAACACACAAGTTTTTTTCAAGCACAACTCTATTCCCATTATCTGTTTATAACCAAGGGAAGAAAATAAAGGAGTTCAACCTTCCGGTTCAACAATGGTTCTGGAACATCTCCACGTACTATCCGTTGAGCTAATCTGCAAGACAGTACAAAAGTTTAAGTGCAATGTAATCACAGCACATGACCATATATTCATCAGAACTTACAAATTAACCTGCAGTAGATGCAAGAAACAGAACTTAGAACAGCACAAAATCCACAGTCACTGTAAATCTATAATAAGCAAGAAATGCTATAAATTTATATTAAACAAACCCTTCAGCAATTGCAGTTTTCCCCACACCAGGTTCACCAATAATGACAGGATTGTTTTTTGTTCTCCTAGACAATATCTGAATACACCGCCGAATTTCATCGTCTCGGCCTATGACAGGATCAAGTTTGCCACGCCTAGCAAGTTCAGTCAGGTCATTTCCATACTTTTCCAGCGCCTCAAATTTTCCCTCAGGATCTATGTACAATTATTTCAGAAAATCGTATAATCAGTCACTCTTTGATCAGAAAATCATATAATCACCTTATCATATCAATCTCATCAACAGAAGATAGACTAGAACATAGATATATACTTTGATCAGTCACTCTTTGACTACCACGAACAGCTTGAATGGCATCCTTCAAAGCCTTCTCACTAAGTTGTAGATTCTTAAATAACTGTTGCCCAAACCTCTTATCTGAGTGAAATGCCAACAAGAAGTGCTCCACAGACACATATTCATCTCCCATTTCTTTCTTATGTTTTCGGGCATTGTCCACGAGGGAACTGAAATGTGAACCTATTATAGGTCCACTTGTGTCACCCGTCACCTGCCATATGAAATTAGAGTCAAAATCTCCTTAGAATACCAGCAGAAAGACATCTTTCACCAGAAACACACCTTTGGTTGTTGAGATATAAAATCATTGGTAGCTTGCAGGACTGATGTGTTGTCCAAACCTGCCTTGGTGAATATTCTTCGAGCCAGACCGTCCTTTTGCTCCAAAAGGGCTTTCATTATGTGCTCAGATTCCACAACTTGTTGTTTGCTAACTCGTGCAGCGTCAACCGCACCAATAATCCCCTCCCATGCCATCTCTGTGAACTCCGTCTGAGTAATCTGATCAAAGATGAAGTAAGCTTAATGAGAACATGTAACAAACATTTCTATAATCCGAAAAATACATTCTAATTGTCAATCCTGCAATGAATTATAAGACCAATCTAAGAATAAGCCCAGTCCCAATTCACCGAGTAATCATATTGGAACCATAAGCTATCAATGTGTTAGGCAAAGGAGAATCAAATTCCATTAAAATTTGATATGAATCAAACAAAAACATAGGTACCTGATGACTGCCAGCAGACTGGTAGGAAGGAACTGAGCCATGGAAGTTGCGAATGAAAGAGAGAGACAGAAACTTGGCGGAGGCAACATTGCTCTCTGCAAGTCTGCCAAAAACCTGGGACAGAGCCACAAAATTTCTAGAATTTCCCAAAGTAGAAGTGAAGGGGGAGACTATACGTGTACGAGAAAGCCAGGAGCGAGAGTGACAGAGAGCACCGCGAGAAGTTGTAGACGCAGTAATTGCAGCCAAAGCGGGTTTGGTTAGGCTTGAGGATCTTCGGGTTGCCATCAATGGCAGCAGAGAATAAGAGACTGTCAATCCTAAGAACAATGAAGGAAGGATTTGTAGTGTTGAGAGTTGAGACAGTGCAATATGAATAACGTCCACACAGAGAGCTGAAAGCTTGGTGAAGGGGAAAGCCACAAACGGAGAAGAAGCTGGTAGAATGTCGTACGGAGTTCTAGTTTTGAATTTTTTCTTTTGACATCGGAGCACGGGAAAATATTTTTCCGTCAATAGTTTTTTGCAATTAACTTTTTTTTTCCTTTGCTGAAATTAAAATCTTCTGTTATATGTAATATTTTTACAATAATTAAAATTTTTTTTGGAATTTATTTTACAAATTATTTAAAACAATTGGATAAGATTATATGACGCACATTTTAGTTGTATTTAAAAAAATAATTTATTTTATTTTATAAGCTTTAGACATATTTAAAAACACTTTAATGTATTTATTTTTGATAATATAATAAAAAATAATTTCACTTAATACCTTATAAAAATAATTCTACCAAATTCTTGTATTTTGAGGAAAATTTCATAAAGAAAGACTCATGCCTTGTTTTTTATTACTGTAGTCTTTTTTTTAAATTAATGTATTTTCTTATATAATTTTATTCAATTTTCAATTAAATTTTTATAATTAAAATTTTTTAATTAGGTTGCTATATTTATTTTATTTTTTATTAAATTTTATTAGTAATTGATTAATATAGATAATGATTTATTAATAATTTATAAAATCAAAAATAATAACTCGTCATTTTTATTTGAAACGAAATAATTTTATAAAATATTTTAATTTTATTTAAATGATTTATTATTTAAATATAAATAAAAAATATATAAAAATTTTACATCAATAATCATTTAATAAAAATTATATAAAAATTTCACATTAATATTTATTAAATAACATAAAAAGTATTATTGTAGAGTGTCAATTAAAAATAATATTTAATAAAAAAATGATAATAAATATTTAGTTATAAGTGAAAAAAATAAAGATTTAATTTAAAATTTTTAAATTATAATAAACTAGTTAGAAATTAAATAAATCTATATGAATAAGAGAATAATTTAACTTTTTTTTATACAACACTTTTATTTTTTTTATAAAGAAAGCAAATGTATTTGACATTTAAATAGCTACCATTACCACTGCCCGGTTTTGAGGGCCCAAGTTTTTGGGTTGGGCAAGGAGCAGGCTTCAGGCCATAAATACTTGCTTTTCTTTTATTTTTTATTTTTTTATTTTTGGGTGAGATATGGTCATAAATCTTGATCACACTCCTTATGCTCTATGTTCCACGGACACTGATATGTGGATACGGAGAAACGTAAACACGGACACGGGGATACGATATTTTCAAAAAATATAAGATACCGACACGTGGGGGATATGTATAAATAATAAAAATATAGGGATATATTTGTAAATATTAAAAAATATTATACTTATTTGTAAATATATATTGTAATTATTATTATTTTATATGAAAATAAGTACTCATAATATTA
>JANHAO010003261.1:0-26835 GCA_026873985.1 Saraca asoca
AAAATAAAACAAACAATTGGTAACGGAATCCATTTCCTGATTCCGTTACCAACTGCCCAAAAAGAGAAACCAAACGGGCCCTAAAGCTATTGATTTGTTTTGTCTTTTTGCAGATTGTGAGCCTTTAAACTTTAAAGAACCCATAAATGATTATCGATGGAGAAAAGCCATGGATGAAGAAATCAAAGCCATTGAGAAAAATGAAACTTGGGAGTCAACAACACCACCAGAATGTCATGAAACTATTGGAGTCAAATAGGTGTACCAGGTGAAAAAGAATGCTAATGGAGATATAGAGAAATACAAAGCAAGACTTGTTGCTAAAAGCTACAAGCAAAAGTGTGGAGCTACTAGGATTTGCATTGATAATAAGTCTACTTTAACACTTGCAAAGAATTCAGTGTTTCATGATTGAAATAAGCATATCAACACAAGATATCATTTGATTAGAGAGCATATTGCAAAGAAGGAAGTTGAGTTGAATTATGTAAAGACTCAAAATCAACTTGCAGATAAGCCCTTCAAATTCAAAGATTTTTGGAGATTGCGATCAAGACATGGTCTGAAGAAATGCCAAAATTAGGGGGGAATGTTGAATATTAATTTTAGAACCTTTTTATTATCTAAGTTCATAAGTCTTTTAGGTTTTTAAAGATTTCATATTCATTGTTCATGTATATCCATTGTATTTTAAGAATTCATGCATCTAGATACATGAGCTTTATTTATTATATATTTATGTACATGCATCAAGAGTCTCTCATAAGTACTATAAATATCCTTTCTACTTGAAGTTTCAATATAAGTGAGATTTATACAATACCTTTTCCTTCTAACATTGCCTTTTAACTCTGTTTACTAGTCTTCTCATTTAGGGTAGCTATTATATTAGTTTTCTTTCTTTTGTTTCATTTCCACGCTTAAAAAGCTTCTCATCCATTTGAATGAAACTTCATTTGCTGTTTTGATCAATTGCATGATTGGAGTTTGAATGATGTATACAGGGCCAAAACTAGAAGAACATGCACCATAATTGAGCAAATCCATGAACCAGACTTGTTGCCTTTGCTTCCCAATATGCGTTCTTCCACCATGTAAGTTTTAGATTGGCATAATGACATAGCACTAGAATTCTCCTTTGTCCAATCTTGTAGCATCACAACAGATGATAATTTTGGACTTGACTTGAAGCCTATTGCTTCATTATTTCCTATCACCAATAAAACAACAAACCATAAGATTTCGATCATTCTTCATGTAAAGTCATGTTTAAAGAAATTAGACAAGTTCCCATTCATTCCTCGCTCTTGTAGGTAATTATGAAGTGCATCTCTCATTCCTTCAATTAGATCTCTATCAAATTCCACATATATCATTAAAAAAAAGAGAAAAATATCCATCTTAAGATATACAAAATTATACTTATTTTCTCTTTAGAGCCCTTAACGTAGTTGCTACTTCTCTGATGAAGATTGCAAATGATATATGGTTGTTAGGAAGGTTGGTACTTCTCAATTGAAATTTTGTGATAATTGACAATTTATTTGCCTCTTTCAGATCATGGGAAACCATGTAGCCATCATAGTGGATGGATCAAATGGTCATTTTGAACTTAATGTATTCAAGCCAATGCTAGTTCTCCACTGCATCTATTTATGTTTTATATCTTCTAGCTTTTGTTTTTACAAGCTATTTTATGCACCTGGTTTAGCTTGAATAACTTCGGTGGAATTACTTTTGGCCCTTATAAGAATATTAACAGAAAGTATTATGTCAAAGGTATTCAAGCTAATAGGGAAAGGATTTCAAAATTATTGCATGAGGTGAGTTGATGATGTGTATTAAATAAATTTCATGATGGTTTCTTGTTTGGCATTGTAAATTACCTTGCAATCTCTAATGCTTGAACCCAATAAGTTTTTACATATTATTTCTTTCCACTCTTTTAATTTCACATGTTTTTTTTAATATAATAATTTGATTGCTTCCATTGGAGAAAATTGGTTGTGACAAGGCAGTAGTAGTTGCTAAGACAGTCCACAAAGAGTAGACTAATCTTAAGATGATGATGTCTTGTCAATATTGTGATTCTTGCCTCAACTTTGAACCTCTTGTGAAGATTTTAGAAATTGTAGAGCATATTTTAGTTTTGGAAAATTTGAAATTTACCTTTTAAGAATTAATTTGCAGACATCCTTACAAAACCATTGATTTGGTTGCCATTAATACAAAAAGAATATCTATTGATGCCTTGGCTGTCTCTATGTTCTTGACTGCCCATTAATTAACTTTGGATGATTGAAATATCAAAATTAACAAAATTGATGACATAGGATGCTGCTTTGAAGCTTGGAGTACCAACCTATGAAGAATTTGACACACTTGTTGAAGCCTTTGGATTCAATCCAAGAGGGGTGAAATTGTTTTAGTACTCTTTAGATTTTTCAAAAATCTTATTAAAAAGTCAAGCTAATTAAAGCTCAATCAATTTTTAAAACCAACCATTCTTAAGAAACAATGATGAATAACTTGAGCATAAGAAAAATTGGCTAACAACTTGTAATACCTTAAAAAGGAAAATAATAAGAAAATAAAATAAGGAAAATAGAAAATATATTTTCAGGGGACCAAATATTCGTTGTGGCCGTAACTTAATTTTTGCCTTTCTAGGAGGACCTTATTGAAGACGTCGATAGGTCAATGGGGTTAAATTACAAAATTTCCCATTTTTCTTTATGATTTATTTCCCCGACCTAGCCCTCTATGTGTGCTCTATTTTTTTTCAAACGCCTTTCTCTGCTCTATTGCAAACCCCTCACTAGCCGTCATTCTTCTTCTTTAGTTCTCCTCTATCTGGCAAGCTTCGATGCTCCTTCCTCCTTCGATCACTTCTCTAGCTCTTCCCTTTCACCAGCCTAGCTTAACAGCTTTCCTTTCCCATTCCACCGATGTCTTCCAACCGAGCTTGATTTGGCTTCTCGACAGCATTTCAACTCTCATTGAGTTGTCTACTAGCCCATTAGATACCAGTAAACCTTCCTAAAACATCAAATTTATTTGATATTAAGTTTACTTCAAGTTATTAGGAAATCTTACTTGAAACCCTCACCCTACAAAGTTGATGAATGTTGAAATTTTCTTATTAATCTACTTCAGTAATACTCCCATCGAAGAACCAAACACACTAACATCAAAATTTTGAGTTTTAGCTAAATATCCAAGTATGTGGTTCTGGTACTTGATTTTGAAATTATAGCTTTAGATATTATAGTCTAATATTAGTATAGGATAGGTGTGCTTAATTAAAACACTTTGAATTTAAGTTCCAAGATTTGATTTTAATATTGGTTATACTCAAATAGTTTGAGTGACTTGAATTCTCAAGTTGACTAAACTAGCACTATGTGGACCCTTCTTGCGATATTGACCATTACTTTTGGAAAATTTGGTTGATTAAGGAGTTCTTAAGGTATGTAGATAATCCTACTCTCTTGGTAAATCCCATTTTGCAATATGAAATAAATTTGTTATAATTAATATTTTGATTTTTGAATAATTAGATTTTTTATGTTGACTTATTTCAAATGTTTAATTATATATTGTATATATGAAAATCATTTACCGTGATGAAATTATGCATTTTGGAACTAATGATTTCATGCTACTATGTGATGTATAAATGTGAAAAGCACTTAGTGTATTTTCATGTTTTGTGTTTGTGAGGTCCCATAAAAACACGGATCTTGCCCTTTAGATTGTTGGATCAATTTTTGGATTCTTTTTAATGAGTTGCACAACTATATTGGTTTCTTTGACAGATTCAAGAGAAAAATGATAAATATAATTATTGTGGCAGATTTGTTTAAGATTAAGATGAATTAACTCATAAAATGACTCAATAATGCAACAAGAATAATAATGCAGTAATGCAATAAACAATATTGCAGAAACCAAAAAATAGAAAGTGTAGTAAAAAATAAAGATCAAGAGACAGATTTTTTAAGTGGTTTAACTCGAATTGAAATTGCAATTCAAGTCTACTCCACTAGATAATCCTTAACTGGATCACCACTTCTATTAATAAAAAAACATTACGATTTAACCAGACTCCTGGACTGTTAGTTTTACAATACAAGACTTTACAGGCTTTTCTTGCAAACCTTAACACACAAGAATTAAATAGGAATCTTGCTAACTTAGAGGAAATAAACTGGCCTTTTCCAAACCTAGAAACTAGATTTCTAACACCCTAGAAAAATGTAAATGTAGAAGAGATGAGAGAAAGGTTTTTTGCACTCCTCTATGTTTGTTATCATTCAGTTATTGTATTGAATGAAATGATGAAGGTTTATATAGAGCTGTTGTAACTGACTGTAACAGAATAACTAACTTTTAGTTTATGGATCGATTCATAAGTGATTTCAGATAGGTTACAACTTGACTAATTTGATTGAATCAATTCAGAGTTGATTTGTGAATTGATTCATAGAAGAATGTTATAAAATTTTTTTTAATTGAATTGATTTGTGAGTTGATTTAGAGTCAATTTGTGAATCAATTTACAGTTTTTTCTAAACTTTTGGTAAGTCCAGTTTTCAAGCACTATTTCATATGTTCTTATCTGAAATGATTTGTGAATCGATTCACAGGGTGAAAAGTGGATTTTATAAAATCAAGAACAAATGAAATGGTGATTTGAAAACTTAAAATAATCTCATGTCATAATCATATTTCAACTTCATTTTGAAAAACATTTTAAGAAAAATAATTGAAGCTAAACTGTGAAAAATTTACGTACAAAAGATTCTATAAAAATCAAAATAAAATCCTAAATGTAATGTAGATCTTTTGTAGAATCTTGATGAACTTTGATACCTGTAAATATTCAGCAAATGTTATAACACATAATCATAATATGATATGATCAAAATTATTTTCATCATCAAAACAAAAGATAGTCTAACTGGCTAGGCTAACAGTATTGATTATGGTTTAAAAGAGTAATGATTTTATATTACTATGATATGGAATTTCTGAAGTTTATGCTAACTGGAATGATTGACAGTATCTCATGACTTCTGATATCATGATATAAATAGAAATGTTTATTATCTCTAGTTATAAGGGTAGCATAATATTTTTCGATTGATTAATTATTTTGAAATTCTGAATCTATTGGAAATTCCTTAGAAACCATCAAGTGCACTTGTAATTAGAATATTTGTTGGATAAATAAAGGGGAGAATATCTAAATATCTGATATTTGGATATCTGATTGATGTGTTTGAATGGATTATTGTGATTTTTGTTAGGTTGGTTACTTGTAGGAATTATCCCTTAGATTCCAATGGTATTTGAGTAAAAGAGCAATTATAGAATATTTTGCTACTTGACTATTGATAAATTTTAGAAAATCTTATTGAATTTCTTCTAAGTTTATGCCTTGATGAATAGTTTTCATAGTATCTGACTCTATTGCTTATTTTACTTTTGTTGAATACCATACTTTAATCATATGATTCTTCTAATGAATGAAAATTTTTGAATCTGTTTTGAGATTATGACTTTTGAATAGGTAAGCTTATCTTCATGAGTATATACATATTTTATCCTTTGGAATTTTGAATATGAATTACAAACTGAGTTTTGGTTGTCTATGGGAATATCTGCTCACTGAGTTTCTGTGAAACTCACCCATTTTTCTCCATGCTTTTTAGAGCCCAAGGATACCCCCACTGTCTTTCCTCATCATTTTGGTTCAAGATCTGCTTATTGATTGAGTAGATTACGTTTTGCAGAGCCTAAAGGTATATCGATGGTGAAAACTTTGGCAATTGGTAGAATTGTTGTGTGCATGTATTTTGATTGATGATAGCCCAGTAGGATATAGATTTGTGTTGTCTAGGCCATTGTGATTTTGAGTTATTATACAAGTTGTGTAGAGGGCATGCAACCCTAGTCTATTGTAAAGGCTTTGTGCCTTGGCATCCCAAAAATAGAGGAAACTCCACCAAAATTTTGGTAGGAATTAAAATGTAAATACTTGTTTATGCATCAATATAATTTTGGTCTTTGGTATGTGTTGACGTCAGATTTTGGTTATGCTCCAAAATCCGGCCAATGGGGGGATTCTTTGGGATCTCAAGCCTGTATCTGGTTCAAATGTAATAGGGCAGCAAAATAAACACGGATGAAGGAAAGAATGGAGAAGAAGACACAAGGTTTAATGTGGTTCGGCCAAATCCGGGTGGTACCGGACCCTACATCCACAATGAAGATTTTATTAATGTATTAGAAATTAATTTTGGTAGAGTTTTTGTTTACCAAGTTTAGCTCTCTCCCTCTGCTAACAAGGCAAACCTATTTATAGAGGAAGGAGGAGTTACATTCATTAATTACAAGCTACAGTTGAATTACATCAAGATATAAATGAGAAAAGACAGTAAAAGACTACAAACTAGCCATTGCTGGATGTAGGCTATGGAGTGGGCCCCTTAGGTTGGCTGTAGACCTGAGCATGTCAACGCCAGTTACTTTGTGTTGCCATAGTGAGATAGCGGGCTCGAGCAGGGCGATCGACTGCCTGACGAGCTGGTCTTGTGGTCTTCTTGTTGCGTCGCCGCTTCATTGCCTCGCTGCCTCACGAGGTGAGGCTTGCTTCGTGGGATGGTGCCGGGACTACTTCACTGTGCTACTTTCTGATGGGTGAAGCGAAGCTTGTCGGGTGCCTTCAGTGAGGCTGGGGGGCTTAGCCTTTTCTATGCTCAGGGGCTCGTTCACTCGAGGCCATTTTTGCATATAATAGAACCAAACTGATTTTCACATATAATAGTATGTTAAGTTAATTAGTAAAAGTTCTATATTGTAGGCTTGTAGGGGGTTTTTTAATGATGATCCTTTATACCAGTCACATTTCATGGATCGGGGCATGACAAAGTTGGTATCAGAGCATGGGCTAGACTCTAAGTGCATGATTAGGGGCCTCTAACTACTAAATCGAGATAGGATTACCAAGTTCATGTTAGTGCACTCAGGACCATGACACATGAATAAGGATATGTTAATGGCCACACCATGAATATGTTGAAAATCTTTGCATTACCTAAATCTTTTAATCCTATATGTATAAATGTATTTGAATCCTATTTAAACAAACCCTTTTGTTTGATAATAGGAAAATGCCACCCATAACTCGATCCTTGGCTTGCCTTGGACACTGATTATAAGAAGCGTCCAAAAGAGCCTCCCATGAACCATTTTCTTTCCAATCATGACCTCAAGGTAGGGGTAGACCTAGGGGCAAGGCTGTGCTAAAGGTCAAGACAGGCTTGCATGAGAAAAAGTACAGCCAGAAATTCCCCAATCCAAATCAAAGGCTCTTTCCACTTCTGGAGCTTCAACTGGCCCTTTACCATAGATGTCCCATCATGGATTACAAACTTACAGAGAGCTATAAATGAATTTGTGGATGAACTCACTCATCAAAGAATACAAGGACAATAATAAGAGAAACTCAAATGCCCCCACCTATCCATATTCTGTAGTACTAACTACCATGAATTTTTGAAATTATTTGAGAGAACTCCAAAAGCTCAAGCCTCCTAGATATTTTGGTATTGGGTCACTAATGGATCTTCTCAAATTCTTGAATTAGATATAGACTTTGTGGTGAGTTCTAGAGTGTCCAGAATGTAAAGCTAGTTAAGTTCTAGTTTGATGGTTCTGCAATAAATTGGTATCAAGGCTGGGAAAACCATTGGTCCATAGGAGATAGGGTTAATACTTGGAAAATGTTTCATATAGCCTCCTACAATAGTTTTTTTCCTAAAAGACAATGCTATGCTAAACTATAGGAATTTCATAATCTAAAATAGAGAGGACTAATAGTTTTTGAATATACTGCTTAGTTCCTCCATCTTTCCCAATTTGCAAGACACATGATCCCCACAAAAAGGGAAAAGGCCTGGAAGTTTGTTGATGGCCTTAAAGATCATTATTTTAATGCCATACAAGTCACCGAGGTTACTATATATGAACAAGTATACAATTGGTCAATAGAATTGGAAGTGAGATTTATGGAGAGGAAAAGGGCAAGAGAAGCCATAGGTAGTACAAGAAAGAGATCTAGATCTGAGGGCACTAGTGGAGATTCCAGAAGATAGACCTCTATAGGTTGTAGTGCACTTCCCTCTTAGAGGCCTGAGGTATCTATATCCTCATGGCATTCAGGTGGGGTACTCAGAGTAGAAGGCCAACAAGTGCTACTGCTTTCCATTATCATCCTATTAGGGGATCTAGCTCAAGCCATCCCACTTTATTTATATTTAAGGCACTAAAGCAATGCCAATTCTATGGGAAAGCTCACTTTAGAATTTGTATATGAGAAATTAGAGCCTGTTTTAGGTGTAGCTAGATGGGTCACTTGAGAATAGATTGCCCTTATTATTCTGCTTTGCCTAGTGGCATTAGGGACAGGGTGTGTTAAAGAGTGTTCCACCTTGATTTGTGCCACCCATGAGGCCACTAGTATCTAATTCTGTTGCAAAAGTGGGAGGTAGAAGCTTAGTTAGTAGAGGCCGTGGTAGCAGGTAGGGAGCTACTGTGAGAATATACACCCTGATAAGGTAGAACACCCAAGCCTTTGATGATGTGGTTACAAGTACCTTAATAGTCGATTCTATTTTAGCTTATGTATTGTTTGATCTTAGTGCAACCCATTCATTTATATCTACTTATCTAATTATGTGACTTGTTAGACCCTAACTCCCTTTAGAATCATAGTTGTTGGTATCTACTCCTCTGGGTTAGCATTGACAGCTTGTGATATGAATTCCTCTTGTGAGATCAATGTGTATGGAATTATTTTGCTTGCCAGCTTGATTGTGCTAAATATGGTTAACTTTAATGTTATCTTCAGCATGGATTGGTTATCAGCATATTATGCATGTGTTGATTGTCATAACAAATTAGTAAGCTTTCTTGAACCAAATAAAGAGGTTCTTGTACTTTAAGGAGATAGGGGTAATGTTCATGTCAATCTGATTTCTACCTTGTGTGCTAGTAAAATGATTAAAATGGGATGTGAAGCTTACTTTTCATTCATCAAGGATACAAAACTGATGAAATAGAATTCCAAAAATGTACCAATGCCTCGAAAGTTCCTAGATGTTTTCCTAAAAAACTACTTGGAATGCCATTAGAATGAGAAGTTGAATTTTGTATTGATTTTGTCCGTGGAATTGATCCTATCTCTATTCCACTGTACCATATGGCACTAGTTGAGTTAAAAGAGTTAAAAGTGCAATTGCAAGACTTGGTGGATAAAGGTTTTATTTGTCCTAATGTTTCACCCTAGGGAGCTCCTATACTATTTGTTAAGAAAAAAGATGGAACTTTGAGATTGTACATTGACTATAGGTAGTTGAACAAAGTCACAGTGAAGAACAAGTATCCACTGCCAAGAGTTGATGATTTGTTTGATCAACTTGAGGGTGCTTAATATTTTTCTAAGATTGATTTGTAATCAGGTTACCACCAACTACGAATCTGAAAGGAAGACATCCCAAAGACTACATTCTGAACTCAATATGGTCATTATGAATTCTTGGTGATGTCTTTTGGACTAACTAATGCTTCTACAGCTTTTATAGATTTGATGAATAGGATCTTTAAACTCTTATTGGATCAATTTGTAATTATATTCATTGATGACATCTTTGTGTACTCCTATGATGACCAGACTCATGAACAACATCTTAGAATAGTGTTATAGACTCTTAAAAAGCATCAATTGTATGCTAAATTTTTAAAGTGTGAGTTCTGGTTATCTAGTGTAGCTTTTTTGGGAAATATGGTTTCAAAGGAAGGTATTAGTGTAGACCCTAGGAAGATATAAATGGTTCAACACTAGCCTAGACCCACTTTAGTGACTGAGTTTCTTAGTTTCTTTGGTTTGGCTAGGTATTATTACCATTTTGTGAAAGACTTCTCTTGCATTTTGGCTCCATTGACTAAGTTGAATCAAAATCATGCTAAATTTGTATGGTTTGGTTCATGTGAAGCAAGCTTCTAGCAATTTAAGAAGTGCCTGACTATGGCACCAGTATTGGCCTTATCCACTAGTGGCAGTAACTATACCATTTATTGCAATGCCTTTAGGATTGGTCTTAGGTGTGTTTTGATGCAGCAAATTAAAGTTATAGCCTATCCATCAAGGCAACTCAAGAAACATGAATAGAACTACCTCACTCATGATCTAGAGATGGCCGCAGTGGTATTTGTTTTGAAGATTTGGCACCATTATTTGTATGGCAAGAAATGTGAAATTTACATTGATCACAAAAGTTTAAAGTATATCTTTAAGCAAAAAGACTTTAACTTAAGGCAACATCACTGGATGGAATTGGTGAAGGACTATGATTGCTCTATTTTATACCATCCTAGCAAGGCTAATGTGGTAGTTAATGCTTCGAGTAAGAAGTCTGTGGGAAGCCTTGCTCACATTGAGATTCCTAGGAAATCGATCATTCAAGATATGCATAAGGTAGAAGCCTATGGAGTTCAATTAAAATAGTAGAGCTTGGAATATTCATGGCTCATGTGTAAGCATGGTTTCCATCAGTTATTGTGATTGCACAGACTCAGGAATGAATATAAATAGGTTATTGGACAAAGTGAAGAAAGAATCAGATTCTAGTTAGGCAAGAGATGATAAGGGAGCCTTGACTTATCAAGGTCATGTGTGGGTGCCTCAAGTTTCTAATCTACGACAATGACTTCTGCATTTGGCTCATTCATCATCTTATGTTATGCACCTTAGTAGTAACAAGATGTATTAAGATCTAAAGATGGGTTTTTGGTGGGAAGGAATGAAATGGGACATAGCGGAATTTGTTTCTCGATGTCTCACATGGCAACAAGTAAAAGTTGAACACCAAAGACTTGCAAGCCTACATCAGATTATAGAGATTCTTGAGTGAAACTGGGAGAGAGTGATTATAAATTTCCTTACTGGGCTACCAAGAACTCTAAAAGGCTATGATTCAATTTGGGCCATTGTAGATCATTTAACCAAGAGTGCTTATTTTCTTTTGGTGAAAACCACTTATTCTGCCTCTCAGTATGCCTAGTTATACCTAGATTAAATTGTGTCTTTACATAGAGTTCCATTGTGAATTATAATTAATCGAGGTACTCAATTCAATGCTTAATTTTGGAGATCTATACAAGAGATTTTGGGGTCACAACTTCATTTCAGCATAGTTTTCCACCCTCAAACTGATGGCCAATCTAAAAGAACCATTTAAATTTTAGAAGATATGCTTTGGGCTTCTATCATGGAATTTAAAGGTAGTTAGGAGCGATACTTGCCCTTGATTGAATTTGCTTATAATAATAGCTACCACTCTGCAATTTAGATGGCTCCTTTTAAAGCATTACATGATAGGAAATACAGATCTTCGATTGGGTGGTTTGAAATCAGAAAGGTGAAGCTCTTAGATCTAGACTTGGTACAAGATGCAAATGAAAAAGTTAAAATTATCAGAGAAAACTAATATCCGAGCCACAAAAAATTCTATTATGATAAGAGAAGAAGGGACTTGGAATTTTCAGTGGGTGATCAGGTATTTTTGAAGATATCACCCATGATGAAAGTAATGAGATTTGACAAAAAGGGAAAGCTAAGTCCCAGATATATAGGCTTATTTCCTGTAGTGAAAAGGATTGGCAATGTGGCTTATAGGTTAATCCTACCCTCAGAGCTGGAAAGTATTCATCTTGGTTTCCATGTATCTATGCTAAGGAAATATATTCTGGATTCATCTCACATCCTTCCTTAAATTCCAATTAAATTGGATAGCCATCTTACTTATGAGGAGTGTCCCATGGCTATAATTGATTGTCAAGTCAGATAGCTTCACTCCAAGGAATATCCATTAATGAAGGTCCTGTGGGAAGACCATGGGAAAAAGGAGATGACTTGGGAACTTGAGTCTCTCATGATGGATAAATACTTCCATCTGTTTGAATGATTGATTGGTATAGACCCTTACTTCTTATGATTTTGGACCTTTATTCTTAGTAAATAGTCTGACACTTTGTTTTGATCCTGTATAATTATGCTTCTAGAATTCAAGGACAAATTCTTTTGTTGGGGGAAAGAGCTTGTAATACCTTTGAAAGGAAAATAACAAGAAAATAAAATAAGGAAAATAGAAAATATATTTTTCAGGGACCAAAGTTAAGTTTTCAAATATTCATTATGGTTGTAACATAATTTTCCCTTCTCTAGGAGGACACAATGGGTCAATAGGGTCAAATTATAAATTATCCCATTTTTCTTTATGATTTATTTCCTCAGGCAGTCCCTCTATGAATGCTTTAATTTTTTTCGAACGCCTTTCTTTGCTATGCTACGAACCCCTTGCCAGTTGTCATTCTTCTTCTTTGGATTTTCTCTGTCTGGTGAGCTTTGATGCTTCTTTCTCCTCTAATCACTTCTCCAACTCTTCCTTTTCATTGGCCCAACTCAATAGGTGTCCTTTCCCTCTACACTAGTGTCTTCTAGCCAAGCTTTATTTGGCTTCTCGGTGACGTTTTAGCTCATGTTGAGCTATCCACTATCCAATTAGATTCTAGTAAACCTTCCTAGAACATCAGATTTATTTTAGATTAAATTTACTTCAAGTTATCAAGAAATCTTACCTGAAACCCTTACCCTTCAAAGGTGATAAATGTTGAAATTTTCTTGTTAATCTGTTTCAGTAATACTCCCATCAAAGAATCAAGCACACCAACATCAAAGTTTTGAGTTTCAGCTAAATATCCAAGTATGTAGTTTTGCTACTTGATTTTGAAATTATAGCTTCAAATATTGTAGTCTAATATTAGTATAGGATAGTTGTGCTTAAGTAAAGGACTTTGAATTTAAGTTCCAAGATTTCATTTTAATACTGGTTATACTTAAATAGGTTGAGTGACTCAAATTCTCAAGTTGATTGAACTTACACTATGTGGACCCTTGTGATATTAACCATTCCTTTTGGAAAAATTTGATTGATTAAGGAGTTCTTATGATGAATAGATAATCCTATTCTCTTGATAAATCCCATTTTACAATATGAAATAAATTTGTTTTATGGAACATTTTGATTTTTGAATAATTAGATTTTTTTGTTAACTTCTTTCAAATGTTTAATTATATGTTGTATATATACAAATGATTTGCCATGATAAAATTATGCATTTTGGAACTAATGATTTCATGCTACTATATGATGTATAAATGTGAAAAGCACTTAGTGTATTTTTGTGTTTTGTAATGATTACAATTTACAAGAGTAATGATTTCATATTACTATGATATGGAATTTCTAATATTTCTGAAGTTTATGCTACCTGGAATGATTGATAATATCTCCTGACTTCTCATATCATGATATGAATAGAAATGTTTATTATCTTTGGTTATAAAGGTAGCATAATGTTTTCTAATTGATTAATTGTTTTGAAATTCTAGATCCATTGGAAATTCCTTAGAAACCCTCAAGTGCACTTGTGATTAGAATATCTATTGGAGAAATAAGGGGGAGAATATCTGATTGGTGTGTTTGGATGGATTATGGTGATTTTTGTTAGGTTGGTTACCTGTAGAAATTATCTACTAGATTCCAATGGTATTTGAGTAAATGAGCAATTATAGAATATTTTGCTACTTGAGTACTTGTAAATTTTAGAAAACCTTATTGAATTTCTACTATGTTTATGCCATGATGAATAATTTTCATAATATCTAACTTTGTTACTTATTTTACTTTTGTTGAATACTATATTTTAATCATATGATTTTTCTGATGAATGAAAGTTTCCAAATTTGTTTTGAGATTATGATTTTTGAACGAGTAAGCTTATCTTCATGATTATATACATATTTTATCCTTTGGAATTTTGAATTTGAATTATGAACTAAGTTTTGGTTTTCTATGGAATTATCTGCTCACTGAGTTTCTAAGAAATTCCATTTTCTCCATGTTTTTCAGAGCTCAAGGATACCTTCACTGTCTTTATCATTCTAGTTCAAGATCTGCTCATTAATCGAGTAGATCACCTTCTACGGAGCCTAAAGGTATATTGATGATGAAAACTTTGGTAGTTGATAGAATTGTTGTGTGCATGTATTTTGATTGATGAGTGCCCAGTAGGATATAGATTTGTGTTGTCTGGGTCATTGTGATTTTGAGTTATTGTACAAGTTGTGTAGAGGATGTGTAGCCCTTGTTTATTGTAGAGGCCTTATGCCTAGGTGTCCAAAAAATAGTGGAAACTCTGTTAGATTTTTAGTAGGAATTAAAATGTAAATACTTGTTTATGCATCAATATAATTTTGGTCTTTGATATGTTAAGTTAATTAGTAAAAGTTCTACATTGTAGGCTTGTAGGGGTTTCCTAATAGTGACCCTTTACACCAGTCATATTTTATGGATCAGGGCATGACATAACTCACAATCAATCAAAGATAATTTCAACAAGAGCCAATAAACATGCAATTAAAGTGCTAAAATTAAAAGGAGTTAAGGGAAAAAGGAAGACAAATAGTATTTATAGTGGCTCTCCCTTGAAGAACCATTCCGAAGAGTACATCCATTCTTTGATGCTCGCAAATCCATGTCTTAGTTTACCATTCCTTAAAAATTAAACCTAGAAAATTTGAGTAGAAGGTAGATAACACTCAAGAAAATCCAATGTTGACATTTACAAAAAAAGTTCTAGAGGCTAGGGAATGGTAAAATTAGGATCAATCTAGTGAAAAGATGAAAACTAGTGATAGTCCTTGAAAATATTTGGTATTAGCCTTAGAGAGTGATTGAAAATGACTTAGATTTGTATTATGATCATTTGAAGGCTTTTGAAACATTTTAAATCACGAAATAGCTATTATTTTTTAAATTTTAGGTTGTCTAATTGATTAGGTTAAAATGGATACCCTTGAAAAAGTTTAGGTTAACTATCTAATTAATTAGGTGGTCGATTAACTCCTTGTAGAAAGAACGTAATTGATTAGCCAACTAATTAGATAGAAAATTTTAGTTCTTAATTAGTAGGCTAATTGTTATAGGCATTATCTGGTACTATGTGAGATGGGTTGGCAAAAGCCTAAGTACAATTGGAAAGGTCTAGATCACTCATGTCGTTGATAACCTCACATGAAAGCTCCAGGTTGCATTCTCAGCTAGCTCCTAGCTTGCAGGTTACAGTCCTCGGCTAGCTCCTAGTTGCATTCTCAGCCAGCTCCCAGCTCGTAGGTTGCAGGCCTTAGCTGGCTCCTAACACTTAGCTTCAAAAGAGAGCTCTAACACTTCCCCGGCCAATATCAACTGGCAAAGTCAATATGCAAAAAGTAGTCCAAGGGGCCCACTCGCAGAAAGTAACTTGTAGAAGCTGACTTATAGGAGTCTAAGATGTCTTTTACATTTATTATCTAATATAACTTATTTACTATTTGTAAAATTACATTTGTAGCCCCTACTTCTATAAATAAGGGGTTGAGCCACTATATTAGGGGACTCCCTAGGGGAGGGGGCATATATGTTGAAACTCTGTCAAAATGGGGGAAGCCATAAACAAATACTTGTATTCTACAATTTTCACTAATAAATGAAATCAACTGTGGATGCAGGGACTGGTGCTATCTTGTTTTGGCTGAATTATATTAAAAAAATCTTGTGTTCCTGCTTTTCTTCTTCTCCTTTTTGCTGTCTTCTTTTGTTTACTGCATTTTCAGCCAGATTGTAGCTTGAGGTAATAAGAACTATATGGTTGATTGGAGTTTAGCCTAGAACCAAATTTCACCGTTAACATTTTGGCATTAGAGGAAGGGCCTCACCTGTATTCTAGTTGATTTCTTGTTCAACTATGATGGCTAAAGGAAGAATGCCCCTACACAAAACCACTCAACCCATTTCCTCTCTGGCTTGGTTTACAACCAAATAGCAGCTTCCTTTGCCTAGTCTAAGGGCATCCTATTACTGATGGGAAGTTTAAACTAACAACTATAGTCCGCTCGAAGCTCATCATACACTAGCTATTAATCCTATGGTCAGACTATAATCAATACGGGTTAAATATTTTGTTCCTTCGATTCTGAAACTCATTTGTCATGGCTGGAAACTTTGAAGTGTCACCTTGCATATAGATATGGCTACAACATTAACTATTTTAATAGGTATGACTGCAAAATGAGGCTACCAACTCATGGGCCTCGTCTTCTGCTTAACTGTCGTGATCCTTTAAGTCGACAACAACTGCTACCTGCAATGAAATTTGTCTTCATTATAGGATGAACATCTCATAACAACCAGCAGCATTATCCCGGGCTAGACATTTTTTGGCTTTGCAAGTTACTTAGCAATGATTGGGTTCGGTGGTCTTGTAGCAGCCATACAATTTCAATGCTGTAGCCATGCAGCGGCTTAATGACGAGGTCATGCAGCTTGCTGTGACTCTGTTTGACAACAAGCCTAATTACAGACACAATGCGCAGGGGACTAGTGGTCACATTCACTAAGGCTCTTGTGCTATGACTCGTTGTGGCTCGAGTGCTATAATTGACCATGAGTTACAATGGACATGTGTAAAGGAGCGTTGGCTAGTTACTTAGCAACTTGGGTACAACAAGAATTATCGAGTTATTATAAGGTGCGTACATCAAGTTAGCCAGATAGTGAATACCACGAGTATGCGGCATAATGAAGAGCCCAAGTTACCCACAAAGTTGTGCAAATCGATCATACGGAAGAGCTAGCCTTGACATTGGGTGAGCGGTGACCAGTGAAACCTAGGAGTCTCCATGTAATGAGCTCGCATGAATACTTACCATGCAAGACCTAGGTTTCTCATGAGCTTGCAACCTGGTGACGAGGGCCAATGATGATCTCTCACTATCCTGTAGTCCTGGGCTGGTGACTCAACAAGATGATATCGCACCATACAATAGGGCTCAAACTCACGTAGCCATGTGATGAAGCCAAGATTGATGAATAAAGTTGCACATGTGGCCTATCAGCAGCAGTAGTGATTTTTGGCCTGAATTGGAGTTCATGGCCACAAACCTCTCATCAGTCAGCTTGTGAACAGCAAGCATATGAAATCTAGATCATTCATGAGCTACCATGCGCAATCATGCAAAATCAGAGTTACTCATGAACTCATGCACGATGGCTATGCAGTAGCACTGGATTGAAGCTCCAGCTTGTTGCATGTCCAAGAAGTGCCTTGAGCACCGGACACTTACATAGACAGTACCGAAGCGCTAGCAGAAGTGACCTCACTTGATGATCGAGGTATACCCGATCGAGTTCAAGGAACAATACTAAAATCCTAACGATCAAGGTCTGCCCGATTAGGATCGAGGGATAATATTGAAATCCTGACCTCACCTGACGATCGAGGTATATCCGATTAGGTTCGAGGACCTCACTCGATGATCGAGGTATGCTTAGTTGGGTTCAAGGAACAATACTAAAATCCTGATGATCGAAGTTTACCTGGTCAAGATCAAGAGATAATATTGAAATCCTGACCTCACCTGATAATTGAGGTACGCTCGATCAGGTTCGATGACCTCACTCGATGATTGAGGTATGCCCAATTATGTTTGAGGAACAATGCTAAAATCATGATGATTGAGGTCTGCCCGATCAGGATTGAGGGATAATATTGAAATCCTAACCTTACCTGATGATCGAGGTTCACCGAGTCAGGATCGAGGGATAATATTGAAATCTTAACCTCACTTGATGATCGGGGTATGCCCAGTCAGGTTCAAGGACCTCACTCGATGATTGAGGTATGCCCAGTCAGGTTCAAGGAACAATATTAAAATTTTGATGATTGAGGTCCACCCGATCAGGATTGAGGGATAATATTGAAATTTTAACCTCACTTGACGATTGAAGTACACCTGATCAGGTTTGAGGACCTCACCCAATGATTGAAGTATGCTTGGTAGGGTTTGAGGAACAATACTAAAATCCTGACGATCGAGGTTTTCCAGGTTAGGATCGAGGGATAATATTGAAATCCTAACCTCACATGACGATCAAGGTTTACCCGATCAAGTTCGAGGACCTCACTCGATGATCAAGGTATACTCGATTAGGTTTGAGGAATGATACTAAAATCCTGATGATTGAGGTTCGCCTAATCAGGATCAAAGGATAATATTGAAATCCTGACCTCACTTGATGATTGAGGTACACCTAATGATTGAGGTACGCCTGGTCGGGTTCAAAAAATAATACTAAAATCCTAACGATCGAGGTCTGCCCAGTCAGGATCGAGGGATAATTTTGAAATCTCGACCTCACCTGACGTTCGAGGTTCACTCGATCTGAATCGAGGGATAATATTGAAATCTTGGCCTTACTTGATGATCAAGGTACACTCGATCAGGTTCGAGGATCTTACCTAACGATCGAGGTATGCCTTGTCAGATTCGAGAAACAATACTAAAATCTTGATGATCGAGGTCCACTCGGTTAAGATCAAAGGATAAGCTAAAATCCTGACCTCAACTGATGATTAAGGTACGCCCAGTTTGGTTTGAGGATCTCACTCGATGATCGAGGTATGCCCGGTCGGGTTCAAGAAATAATACTAAAATCCTAATGATCAAGTTCGCCTGATCAGGATCAAGGGATAAGCTAAATTCTCGACCTCACCTGATGATCAAGATATGCCCAGTCAGGTCCAAGGAACAATACCAAAATCCCGTGTTCAAGAAGTGCTAGTCACACACCAAACTTTTACGTGGACAACATCAAGACTTTATGTCCAAAAAGTGTTGATGCACTAAACTCTTGCACGAACTAAAGCGCATCCGTATGACCTAATCAAGCGCCCAAATCTCATGCTAACTGAAGAACATTAATATGTCCGATTGGGCATCCAACTTCGTATATTTTCTGAACAAAATTTTAGGAAAATTGAAGTGCAGGCACACCTGATAATCTTACACTGCGTATTGTTAATCTTGAGGCTCCTAATATCAAAAGAAGGGTTTTACGAGCACAAGATCGCCTTCACTCTAGCGTGAGATCGCCAGCCACCCAGGTAACAAAGTCAAAGGCACAAGTTGTGTATGACTTACCGCTCACAACTCTCATGTGACCTCATAAAGGTGCACCCGTTTGACCTACTCCAGCACTCTAATGCTCAAACTTGTTACCAATCAAGGCGCTCTAGTGCTTGAGTTCATTATCGACTTAAATGAGCTAATACGACTAATTGGTGGTCCAACATAGCACATGTCCTAATCATAATCTACAGACTAAAGTTCATGATCTACTAATATCTACCCTCGAAATCAATTGACTTAATGGGCATTTCTTTTATCTAACAATCATTAAGCTATGATTTACAGGAGCTCATGAAATCATCTGCAACTAATTGAATGTCTGAAAGCCAGAAAATGATGAAATGGCAGAATGTAGTTGTTAGCTTTTGCTAGCAAGGTTTCAACTCCAGGTCTGCAAAGCGAACTGAAAGCTGGGGGGCTTATGTTATAGGCATTATCTAGTACTATGTGAGATAGGCTGGCAAAAGCTTAAGTCCAACTGGAAGGGTCTAGGTCACTCAGGTCATTGATGACCTCACATGAAAGCTCCAGGTCATATCTCAGCTAGCTCCTAACTCACAGGTCGTAATCCTTAGCTAGCTCTGGGTTGCATCCTCAGCTAGCTCCCAGCTCACAAGTCATAGCTTCAGTTAGCTCTTAGCTCCTAGGTCACAAGCTTCAACTAGCTCCAGCTCACTGCATCAGCTAGCTCCTAACACTTAGCTTCAAAAGAGAGCTCTAACACTTTCTTAGCCAATATCAATTGGCAAAGTCAATATGCAAAAAATAGTCCGAGGGGCCCACCCACAGAAAGTAACCTACAGAAGCTGACTATTAGGAGTTCAAGAGGTCTTTTACATTTATTATCTAATGTAACTTATTTACTATTTATAAAATTACATTTGTACCCCATGCTTCTATAAATAAAGGGTTAAGCCACTATATTAGGGGACTCTGAGGGGGGGGATATATGCTAAAACTCTGTCAAAATGGGGGAAGCCATGAACAAACACTTGTATTCTGTAATTTTCACTGATAAATGAAATCAACCATGGACGTAGGGACCGGTGTCGTTGGATTTTGGCTGAACCACATTAAAAAAATCTTGTATTCCTACTTTTCTTCTTTTTCTTTTTGCTGTCTACTTTTGTTTACTACATTTTTAGACAGATTGTAGCTTGAGATAAAAAGAACTGTACGGTTGACTAGAGTTTGACCTAGAACCAAATTTCACCATCAATACTAATCAATTAGCCCCATTTTCAAAGATTTTTCATTTAGAAACAAATAATTTCCCTTTAGAAATAATTTCTAATATTTGTTCCTTGAAATTAAGTCAACCAATCCCATTTTTCCAATAATAAACTTAGTAAAATATTTTAGAAACATTGGAAATAATTTTCAAGTTGATTTTTCAATAAAATCAAGGCTAATAGCAATGTTAAAATTTTTTCAAAAAATTGAAACAATTAAAGCAAATATTGTAAACCTTTACAAGATTTCAAGGCCTATACTATGGTCTTCAAACACTTCAAGCACACCCAAGAATCTTCAAAAGTGAGACTCTACATATTACATAAATAAATCATTTTAAAGACAAAACCAAAATTATTTTTAATTGTCAAAATATTTACTTAAAATATTTTTGCATAGGAAGCTTGGTAAAAAATGTCCTCTTTTTGATGATGGACAAATCATTTTGAGGTTAGAAGTAAGACAATAAAAGATGAAGATAGAATAAAAAAATGCATATCATGCTCCCCTCAACAAGGGAATGATTTAAAAATAAATAACCAACTAGCATATCATAAATCAATCCATGTATCACATTGAAATATCAGCCTGATTCATAAAATAAGTTAACCCTAAAATGCATTTTTTTCTCCCTCTTTTCTCAACATCAAAACAAATGGCAAAATTATTCAAAAGGTCTAAAATATCCATAAGTAGAATGTAACCAACAATTATATAAAGTTGAGTATAAACAACAATATTCAATAGCTAAATAGTCTTAAGACCAAATGATAAAGGATAGTTAAAAAAAAAACCAAAGGGTAAAGGGACTTAGGAGACAATTAAAAAACTAGATATTATCATTGATATGCTCATTTATCTCATCTAGGCAGCCTTTATAGTGTTGAAGTGAGAGTGGACATCTATGAATTAGTTGTGAAAGGTTTGCTGGAAGATAGATAAGTCCATATGCACACCATCAATTCAATTCCCAAGTTCTTCTTCCACTCCATCAATTCTCCAAGCACTTCCTCATGAAACTTGGTTTGAATGAGCAACATTTGCTGAATAAGGGCTATCATACTATTAGAGTCTACTCCAGCATTAGAGGATCCAACAACTTGCTTCTTAACCCAATGACCATTATTGTGCTCCCTAATTTTTCTGGATGTATTCACTAACATAAAATTAGTTTCATTAGACAATTTAATCTTGCAATGCTAAGATAAGAACCATATCATAAGGAAGAAAATTTGTATCAGCCTTAGTGTTAAATCTCCTTATGTGATGAATGATTAAATAGGGAAAATTGATCTTATTCTTCTCATTTATAGCCCACAGTAACAATTCATCTTCATGAATTAGTGCAAAATGATTGCTTGTGGATGTAATGACCCTAGCAAGCATGTAGTACAACAATCTATTTTCCATAGATAAATTACTTCCTAACAAGCATTGAGGATGTGGAGGGTAATTTGGGGGAAATAGGAGCTTTAAAGAAACATCTTTGCTGTCTTCATTAAAAGTCATACCATAGTTGGTAGAGGTAACCTAAACATCACCATCATCATTATCAGCTTTCATATTAGACAATACAATCATCTTTTTCACCTTAATGATTATTCTACCTCCTTTAAGGTCACTACCATATCCTAATGCAATGTAAAATGCCTTAACTAGCCTAGGATATGTGGTAGCACAATAAGTCCTTGAGAATTTTTGACAATTACAATTTAAAACTATTAAAAAATTCAGCATCCATAGATTTCAAGGTTGAAATCTTTTTTGACTTGAAAGCACTCAAGTAAAGATCAAACTCTTTAGAAGACAACAAGTGCTTACTTTAGGCATTGGAGTAGTAGGAGCAAGTAATGCAGGCACTGAAGATGAGCCATCCTTCCCTTTCTTGTAACCTATAGTCTTCTTTTACTTTTCATAAGCAAAATTATCCATCATTTTGGTTTCTTATTGCTATTGAGAAAGAAAGTCAGGGTTTAGAGATTGTGAGCGATTATAGTGGATTTAGGGAATTTTAATTAGTGGGATGAGAATAGATTACAGTGAGAAAGTGTTACGGTGGAGAAATTTGGAGAGAGAGTAAGTGGTTTTGAGAAATTTGAGATGGGAGTGTGAGAAAGAAATCACAAGAACCCTAAGAAATTTTTACAGAATCTACATTTCAAGGCCTTTTATATCAGTGCCCTAATCAATTAGGTAATTATTTATTCTATTCTAAAATTTCCTAATTAATTAATGCGAATAGTTCAATTGCACCTAATTGATTAAGGCTTGTTGAATTGTCTTTTGGTAGGTGTAATTAATTAATGAATTCAACACAATCCAACTTAATTGATTAGGGGCCAACTAGAAGCATCCCAGAAATGACTAATTGATTAATTAATCAATTAAGAACCTCTTTTGCTGCCTAATTGATATCCTAATCAATTTGCTATGTACAAAACCCAATTTTTCCTTTTTCTAGGTTTTTTTCCTTTTCAAACCGCTCAAAATCAATCCAAAGCATCCACCAACAACTCAAACATCTTTGATAATGAGATAACACATGCAAAATGAATTTAGGAGACTTTCCAAAGACTTAAATTAGTAAATGAGATCAATTAAAAATAATTAAAATTAATAACATGCTTAACACGTGTTAAGTTACTATCTCTTGTGACATAGATTTTTATGTTTTCTGGTGTTATGTTTTATGTGAACAAATTACAAAGCACTTCATGTATTAGCTTTTTGCTTGCTCACTTTGATCCAAAACATGGTACCTGACCTAAGGGGCATTTGGTTGGGGAATTTCAAAGGACAAGTAATGAAATAAAAAAAATTAATGTCTTTACTGAGTGTTTGGTTCATGTGTAATAGAATCTGTTATTGTTACTTAACCTTAACGAATTCCTCCATTTGAAACCATTCCTTCACCTAACTATTAGATTATGTTACTTTTTGCAACAAAAAGAAAGGACAATAATCTCTCTCTTTCCTTCTCTTATTATGCAAAACTCCTACGACCACCTACCGCTGTTGATCACTGTTCATCATCGCCTTCTACTGTTGACCATTGCCAACCACCACTACCATCATTGACTACCATTTACCACCACCTTCCATCGTTGAACACCGCCTACCACCACTATCACCATTGACCACTATTTATAACTACCTTCCATTGTTGACCACCAACCATCACTAGCTTTCACCATTGATCACCACCCACCAACACTACTGCTACTGACCACTGCTCACTACGACCTTTTGCCATTGACTAGGTCCCACCACGACTATCACCATTCACCACCATCTTTCACTATTGACTATCACTCATCACTACCTTTCATTATTGACCACCAACTGCCACTCATTTTCTATTGTTGATTACCATCCACCACCAACTTTCACCATTGACCACCACCACCACCATTGGCCACCACCCAACACCATATTTCAATGTTGACCACTATCACCACCACCACTTTTTATCATTATCCACTACCTATCATTGCCTTTTACCACTGATAACCATCCAACACCATTAACAGTGTTGACAACCACTTGTCACCACCTATAATCATTAGCCATTACCTTTCACACCACCGCCCACCACCACTACCATCATCCATCACTTGCTACTACCGCTGGCCACTATCCACAATCACTTACTACTATTAATTACTGTCTATCACCATCTAGCACCGTTAACTATTACTAACACCAGCTATGTCATGACCTTAAAGTCTTAATCATGATTGGCATGAATATGACTCCATCACTAGATATTCACTAGCCTTTTACCATCTTTGCCTGTTATCATTATCTTATGTTATTCTTGGAATTATCTCATTATAATATAAAGGTGACTAAATTGTGACAAACTCATTACATACAGTTACTCATGAGAAAATATATACAAATATTTATTAATTTACACTGGTACTGCCTAATAGGCCATATACCAGTCTTGCTCAAGTGAATAAGTCTCAAATAGTTATAGCAACTACTACCTAGTCTACATCTTAGTGCCTAACTCCATTATCAAATTGCCAAAAATACTTTTCAAAAGAAAGGGCATCCAAAAGAAGTTACCTTAACCTATGTCTTACAATATTACCAAAATATAGGTTATTGTAACTAATCCTTATGGCCCTTTCTATTTACATGTTCTCAAAAGATAGCAAAATAGTTTTTTTTTTTTTTAACTTGATGATTAACCTTTAAGAGTCGAACCATTCCAAGGCCATCATCAATAGTATATTTGGCAGTTCAAGTGGAATGATTTCTACATCATGTAAAACTTAACATCTTGATAGATTCATGATGATGGTGTAGTGGATGTTTATCTGATAGTATTCTAACGGACTTGATATCATGATGGTGTAGTTGTTGGTTGTTATTTCCATCGGATTATTATCCATCTTACCTTTTCGAGATGGGATTTGTAGTATCTTGAGAATCTGAAAAAAAAAATCTACAAAAGAGTGAGTCTGGGGCTTAGTGAATAAAATGTACTAGATTTATGAACTCATTGAACAATAAAGCATGTTTAAACACAAGCATTCATATCCATCTATTTGGCTATTTCTCATAAAATCTTCCATAAGCAATCATTGACAATTAGAGATTTGTATATGAAGAAACTTATATTACTTTTGAACATAGTGCTAAGTTAGGCTCTCAAAACCACTAGCCAACATTTAGTTCGCTTTGTCTTTTGATCATATAATAATATTTTGCAACAGTTTATATATTACGAAGCCATTCAAATATTACATAATAATAAATATAAATCTCCTTGTTACTCCTATCCAGCCTTATTTTGTACAAACCTAGGTTTATCTTTCTAATCCATCCTTATCTTACTCATCAATTTAGAATGCACGAATCCAGGATCTAGTTCATAATTCTCCATCACACTCCATCAATATCACATGATTACTTGTCAACATTGTTCATGGTGTTACACACAGCATTCATAATTCACAAATGGCATCACACTTTGTATAACCATGGTATTCACAATAAATATGTTAAATCATTCCCATTCTTATACATAAACAAGCTTTACACCATATAATCATTTATTGTAAATTATTATAATTTCAACAACAATCATAACATCACATACTATTCAATATTTCATGTACATTATCATACTTACACCATAATACTACTCATAGTAATTGCATTTCCACAATCACACGCATTCATTATTAGCTTCATATTTTCCTTTCTCACAACCACTTTGGTCTATAAATTCATTGATTGGATACTCTAGCATACATAATAATTCCATTCCTTGTTATTAATTTATGATTTGTATTTTTATAAACTCTATTTATTATATTCAAATTATTTGGGTTCACTATAAGAGTAATTTAAGAAATTGAGAATAAAATTAGGAGAAGTAGACATTAATTAAAATAATATAAAATTTGTTGAAAGTGCGATCACGATTGCAATTAGAATCATTGAAGAAAATGAGCACAATCACGATTAGAATTAGAAAACTTATTTGTGAAGAGCTTGATTTGACTCAAGAAAATGTAATTAAGAATCTGAGTCTACTTGCCTACTTTTGAAAACCTTAGGGAAATTTAATTTCAAACATGATTAGAATTGCAATTAGAAGTGAGAAAGAGTAGGGAAGGATGATCCAAATCATCAAATTTTAGTTCAAAATTTGATTTGAATTGGTAAAAAAAAAAAAAAAAAACTAGTGGGTTTCTACGAGTATGATCACGGGTTCAATTTAAAAAGGTGTGATTCAACTCACGGGAGCAGATTTTGTATGCAAACAGTAGAAAAATAGGGGAAATTATTTACAAGGCAAAATCTCATTGTAAGACCTTATTTTTGCATGTTTTATTGGCTCAAGCATACATAATATCCATTCATTTCATTCACCAACTAATTGGTTCATTGATCAAATCATTTAATCGTAAATCTTACCTCACAATGACATAACCCATTTTCATTAACTATCTCCATTTATTTAGTAGATCACAATTAAGAAACATGTATTAATTCACAAGAATGGTAAGAAATATTCACCTTGCTAGCTAGAAAAACAAAAGTGCAGCTAATCACACCAAATCTATCTATGCTCTTCAAGAGCAAAAATAAGAGTCTATTGGCTCCCAAACTTTTCTAAAGATTTCTCTCTTCAACTAAGCTTATATATTTAGATTATGATTCAATTTAATAGAAATTAGCTATATGTAATAGATTCAAGTTCTAAATCACTAGAAAAACCAAGTTGATTCATTGATTGAATAGTGATGTGAATAATAGCAAAATTTTTCAAAAATTCATTTCTAAAGCTTCACCCAACAAATTAGCATGATTTTGTTATCAAATCAAAGAGGAAAAAGATAAGATTTAGCAGTAAAAATTTAAGAAAATAATAGGAGGAATTGATGAGCTTATGTGTAGAGAGAGAGAGAGAGAGAGAGAGAGAGAGAGAGAGAGAGAGAGAGAGA
>JANHAO010003262.1:0-26583 GCA_026873985.1 Saraca asoca
AAAAGTTGCTTTATGAAGTCCCAAAACGGCACCGTGTGCCTTGCTTCTCCTTGCCCCTTTTGTTGACCGGTCTCCTCATGCTCCACGCAAGCCAAGCATTCCTCAATTCAGTTTGGAACCAAAAATGTGAGGTAAGGCCGAAAGCTTGCAAGCCTTTCGGCTATGGAGGCCGAAACCAAAGGGGAAGGAAGGGGAAGCCAAAAAGTTTGGTCCCAAGGCACCATCTAGTCCCAATCAAGCTCCTCAACATGCTAGCACTTGGAGAAGAAGCTTTTGAGGCCACAAGAGGATTTTCTTGGTGTGAAGATCTAAAGTCTTCTGTTGTGTAAAGAGCTGGACTAAAGGTTAATAAGCTCTACCTTCACTCTAGATTTGATCTAGGATGCTTTGAGACCTCAAACCGGTGGATCTATGGGAGATTTGCTCAGCCAAAGGGGAGAAGAATTTTTGAAATTTGCTGCCCCCTTAGGCCAAGCAAACCTATCACCATTATCCTGAAAGAGTTTGGGAAACACATAATTTATTTGTGTTTGATAATGTTCTCATTGATATAAGTCAACTAGGAATTACCTATGCATGGAACTATTTAGAATTAGTCCCAGTGCACTACCATGTACACTTACCCATCTAACAAACTCATTTCCCCCTCCAAAGGACTATTTAAGCTAAACGTGGATGCGGGTTAGAAACAAAGTGAAGTTGATATTGCAGTTTTAGCATGAGATGAGTACAATTTGGTAACGGGTTTTGGTTTGAGAAACACAAGTCTCCTTCGGTGCTAGAAGCTAAAGCCCCATGTAGTGTTTAAGGCCTATGAAATTATTACTACATAGTCATATAATAAAATCCTTATTGAAAATGATTGTAACCCATTGATAAATGCTATTTCAGGATTTTCTATGTCCTTAGTCTATGTTAACAATAGTTGAAAGCATTAAGTTTTTTTTTTTTTTAAGGATAATCTTTCTATTTTAATTCCTTGGGTTAGTCATCTTTGTAATATAGCTACTCGTAAAGGGGTTCACTAGATTTTTAATATAATTAGGAGTGGTTCTAGATTTGTATCTCAAGTTCCTCTGGCACCTAATAAAGTATATACTCATGAATAAGGTTGTTTTTAATTATTATATTACTTTTTCAAAAAAAAAAAAAAAGGAAACATTTCACATCACATTGCTAAATCGAAAAAATATATGTGGAACATGTATTGAGATTGATTTAAAAAATGTTATCATTAAGTAGTTACCTAAAAATACTAGATCATTAATTAGTTCAACTTAAAGACCATATGTTCAACAGAGGATTGCATTGATTTGTGATAAATGAAAAAAGGGATGATTTTTGGAATTGCTAACATGTTTGATGGAATTGTGTTAACAAATTTGCCTTTTGGATAGTAATTGTGACCAAACTAATTATTTTGTAGCGAGAGAGTATTTTCATGATAATACTTATAAAGAATAGTGACTATGGTGATAATCGCACTTCCTTTTCCTCTGGCGAGAGAAAAAAAGAAAAAAGTTAGATTTTTTTTTAGAAAAAATATTTTCTATAGAAATAATCTTATATGCATATATTTGTAATTATAAAATATTAAAATAATAAAAAATATTCTATTTGCTTAATATTATATTTAGAGAGTATAGTAAAAAAACAACATCCACTATTCTTAAAGAGGAAGTTGTTTAATAGTGGATGTTGTTTTCCTCTATTACCATGATATTATGCATTATTTTATAAATTTTAAGGTATACAAGTGGTATGAAAGCCATTTATACAAATAAGGAATGTGTTTAGTGCACTCAATAAGTAGCTTGTAAGCTAGTTTTGGGGATGTTTGATGCATTAATCTTTTTTTAGAAAAAATAAGCTTTGTTTTTAGTAAGTTACACCAAATAACTTATAATTTATGAATTAAACTTGTGCCAAACACACTCAAGGATAAATTATATTCACTTTTTTAAAGATTTATATAATTACATTCAAATTTTATTATTTTCATAAATATACACTCATCTTTTTTGCCTTTCCATTTAAAGTTACATGCACTTCCTCCACGATACCAAAAATAAAAAAAAAAATAAATGTATATTTATAACAATAGAATAATATGAATGTAATTAGACTAAATCGAAAAAGATATAAATATAATTTATTCTTATTAAAATTATAAACTTCTCTCTTACTTTCGCCTTCCGTGTGGAAATTAAGGCCCCCAAGACTCAAACCAAAAAGAAAAATGGTTGAGGCAGCAAGAAACAGCACTTGCAAATTGCAATGAAGCAAGTGGTTAGCAATTTAATTGATCAACGCAAAGAGGCTGACATACTTGACCATATTTTTCAATGCGATTCTCAAAAAGATGCCTCGCTTCAGTGTCATCCGTTGAGCACATATGCATTTTCTTCGGAAGGGTCCAAAACCCATTGTTTGTCATAATCAAGCACTGCCTACGTAGCAAATTACCAATCTTTTCTTTTCTTAATTCTTGCGCAATCAAAGGAAAAAAAAAAAAATAGAATTCAAGCCGAAAGAGAAAGAGTGCAGCTCTTAAACTTGAAATTCTCATCACGCATCTTCGTAGCACCACCAAGATACTATTCTTTTTCTCACATCCTTTAGCAGTTGTTTTCTTAAGTCAATGAATTTACTTAATCGTGCGATATACTATTCTCGATTCCCCATTTTCGTTATCCTACGGCTACCTTGGTTTCTTCAAGGAGAAAAACATGTATTAATTTCTTCTTTTAATTTTGTAAAATCAGAACAAAGTATTGAAAACGAAGAGCTCCATGTCTTGAGTAACCTTTGATATATTTTTTTATTAATCACTTGGTATGGTTTAATTATATAAGTCTTGGTCAATAAATATTGTATGATAAAAAAAAACTGTAAAATACCTCCTTAAGATTTTACCCCCCATAACCAAAATTTTAAATTATACCAGATTTGAATACCTAATTAACAATTTTATTAAATTATGTGATATTTTTATACTTTTTAATAAAAATAATAATATTATTATATGATAATTTATCATATTATTTTTTACATATAATTTCACAACGTATTTTCATATATTTAATTAAAAATCTATATATCTAATTTAATTTCTATTAATTATATAACAAAATTAATAATTTCATCCCTAAAATATAAGATGTTGGTCAAATAGTCTCTGAATTATAAAAATAATCATAATAATTATTAAATAATAATCTGTCTATACAATTGCGTCTCTCCACATATTATTCAAGGATAAAATTGTATGTATGGAGAAGTGCAATTGTATAAATGAAGTGTCATTAATGAATTATTACAGATATTTTTATAATTTAAAGATTATTTTGTTAATATCTTATAATTTTAAGAATAAAATTATTAATTTATCTAAATAATATATAAAAAAAGATGTGATAAACTAACATACAATAATATTATAATTCTTATTTAATAAGTTTAAGAAATAATCACGTAATTAAATAAAATGATCAATTAAACAAATGATAGATATTAATTCTAAGTTTTGTATAACTTTATGTTTTGATTTTCAAATTTTCAAGATTCCCTAAATTTCTTTGAGAAATTTAAGGAAAAAATTTAGGAGAAATAATATAGAATCTTATTTCTAAACAACATAGTTTTTTATTAGGATACACAATTTTAATACAATTTTTTTTATATATCTATCCCTCGTAAATTTACATCCTCAAATTTTTTAGAAAATTGAGGAGATCTAAATCTCAAAATTTCTAAAATTAGCGAATGCAAAATCTAACCATCTAAATTTGAAGGGAATATTGAGCACAAGAAAAGAGAGTGAGAGAGAGAGCATTTTAATGTTAATTCTTCGTAAAAGAGAGTATAGATATTGTGTGCAGTTGATACACTTCAACAGTTAACTTTTAATTTTTTGACTTAATTAAATAACATTTTTTTTTATATTTTAAAAGTGTTTGATTCATTAGGTTTTTTGAGAGGATTTTTTTTTTAAGAAGCTACTCTCAATAATTTATAATTTATTAGAATAAAATTTTTAATTATTTTTTCTTAATTTATCCATTTTCTTTTAATTGTTTGACAACCTATATATCAGTTAATAGAAATCTTCATTTTTTAAATTTATTTTTTTAATATCATATTATTTTTAATACTTATTTTTTTTTTACAAAAGTCAAAAAGGATTAAAAAAATCTATATATCATTGCATATTTAACATATGCCTATTAATTTAATACAAATAAATATAAGTGAATAAATAAATATATGATACTATAAAATATAATTAATTAAATTTTAGATAATTTTATTCTTATTTTAAATATCTTAATTGAATCAATATAATTTCTTCTCAAAATAAATATAAATTAATTTATTTTATATATTATTTAATTTTATCAATATATCCTTTTACATTATTTTATATTTTTAGTTAGTTTAATAATTAATTTTACTAATCATTTTTAATATAATCAATTAATTTATCAAATTTTAACTAATAATTAACAGTTATCAACTAATAAAATAACTAACTTATCATATATCAATTATTTATATCAAATAGACTCATTATTTTCATAGATAATTCAAAAGTTGCATTTACCTCAACTCAACATTCGTCAAACAAATTAACAAAAAAGAATATGACTTTTTAAGCACATTTAAAATTAGAATGATTCAATTAATACATTGTGATTTTGAGTAAAACACATAATTGTATTAGAATCACTCCATTTATCAATATAGTTAAGTTTTGTTGGGAAAAATAAACGTATAGAATACAAATTAGCTTTAATTGTGGAGGCGTTTTGACATCAACTTTATATATTGTATTCTACCAATGAGTACGAATCACTGTGAAAACACACTATAATTCTACAACACAGCACCCTAACTCAAGATATGAACCACATTGGCTCTCTGCCTCCAAGGCTAAGCTCTTCATATACACACACACACACACATATATGGTTGTTTTAATTTTTTTTTACTTTTCTATAATATAAAAAATGACACAATGCAAGGATATTCATGATTTTGTTCATAAGGTGGTTCATGTTTTCATTCTCAAAAAATTATTTTCCAATATAAAATTGGAAATATAATTTTCGAGACATTAAATTTAAAGTACAGTATTATAAAATCGCTATTGATCAAGAATATAAAATTTTAAAGTTTATATATTTACTAGACTATAATTAACAAAAATGATTTCATAATTTTTTTCATTATTTTTAGTTTGTAATGGAAAACAGCATAAATTTATTTTTTTAGAGAATGATTTAAGTTTTTCTAGAAAATATGCAATAAAATAACCTTTTTAAATAATTTATTTTTTAAGTGCATTTTTTTTAGGCTATCTAGCGAAATGAACGATAAAATTGCTGGAGTGTAGTCAACGACATTTGAGCAAACAAAGACCATCCAGTGAAATGAACTGTAAATAAATAAATAAATAAAAAAGGAGTTTTCTGTTACATAGTTCATACAGCCTGTTTGTGTTTGGTGTCTCTCTCGTGAAATTCATCTTCTTGTCAAAGAGACTGGGACGGCAGTGAGGAACAGATCGAGCTCTTTGTAGAAACTGAAGTTGACATTGTATTATTTACAATAATTCTGTTACATTGTGTTGATTCGAGACAGCAGGATGAGCGTGATCGACATTCTAACAAGAGTTGATTCGATTTGTAAGAAGTATGACAGATATGACATCGACAAGCAGAAAGACTCCAACATCTCCGGCGATGATGCCTTTGCCAGGCAGTACGCCGTCGTCGAAGCCGACATCGAGGCTGCTCTTCAGGTCATATTTGAATTTTCCTTTTGTTTGTTTTTCTTCAATTTTTTAGTTTGATGCTAGGAAATGCCTAGGAAGAGCGAAGATATCTTAGTGGTTTTGTGAAAACTGTCAGATCCGGGTTTAGTTGATATGAAGAAGACTTGGGTCCGTGAGAAAATAAATAAATAAATAAGCATAGATAGATAATACTGGGTTAATTTGGGCCCTAATTGGTGAAAATTTGCTCAAAGTCATGGAATTTGGATTTTCTTCAACTTTCTCTTACACCATATAGCTTCGATTATGTGTAGAAAGCAGAATCCGCTTCCAAGGAGAAAAGTAGGGCATCTGCGGTTGCATTGAATGCTGAGATTCGTCGTACTAAGGCTCGCTTGCTGGAGGAGGTCCCCAAGTTGCAGAGGTTGGCAATGAAGAAGGTTGATTTTTTGTTTTCTCTGCTAGTTCTAGAGATCCATCATTAGGACGCTGTTCGTCACTACATTTGTCCTAAGGTTTATGTTTATGAGGCATTCCATAAATAATCTGAACTCGTTTATGTGCATATTTGGATTTAGGCTTGAATAACGAGTTATATTCTATATTTAGTATCTGCCTTTAATCTGATTCATTGAATTCATAAAAAATTTTAGTGGGAATTGTTACCAATTGGTATGTATTGGATGTTAATTTCTAGAATTGTTACCTATTTCGTGCTGGTACCTGGGCATGTAGCTAATGATTGCGATGTTAATTTATTGAATGACAGAGATCTATTAATAAAGTGTCAACTGCTAGGTTACTTGTAATATAATTGAAGAGTACTAGGCTAAAATATGGCAATGGAAAGACTGCAACTTTTGCTTTTACTAGTGTGCCTATCCATCTCTGGAAGGGGCAGATCTGTTATTGCATATGTCTGAAATTCTAAACTATTTACTGGTAACTAATTCCACATGGTATGTATTGGATGCGTGGTATGGTCTATACACAGGTAAAGGGGCTTACATCAGAAGAATTTACTGCTCGAAATGATTTGGTTCTTGCGTTGCCTGAGAGGATCCAAGCTATACCAGATGGGACGCCAGCAGCACCAAAACAAACTGGGGGCTGGGCAGCTTCAGCTTCACGCACTGAAATTAAGTTTGATTCGGGTAATCATAATTTTTTTTCCTCACACAATTGTGATAATTCATTTGTGGGACAATTTTAAGTGATGGTTCAAGTCCCTGTGTGTGATTCCAACTGATTTATTTTAATACAGATGGGCAATTTGACAGTGAATACTTCCAGCAAACCGATCAATCGAGTAGATTCAGGCAGGAGTATGAAATGCGCAGAATGAAGCAGGTAAGTCACTTTTAGAAGTTGTAGCCGGAGAGAGAAGAGGGAGTGAGACACTTGTTGCAGTTGTCCTTTTATGTGTTAATTAAATAAAAGGGAAGTTGAATAATTTTTTATACATATGTTAAATATTTCTCTTGGAATGGTTCCAATTTCTAATTAAATTGAAGTTTCTATAGGATCAAGGGTTGGAAATGATCTCAGAAGGCTTGGATACATTGAAAAACATGGCACATGATATGAATGAGGTCAGTTGTCTTATTGTGCATGTCTTGCTTCGATTATGATCTTCCCTGCATGTTGGTTTAATGTTTGTGTTTAATGCAGGAACTGGATAGGCAAGTTCCGCTGATGGATGAGATTGACACTAAGGTGAGAATCTTCGATTTCTGCATGCATTCCAATTTCCAAAGGCTGAAAACCGAGAAATGTTAACTGGAATTTGGAAGCTGAAGCTAATATGACACACCAATTATTTAACATCTTACAGGTGGACAAGGCAGCTTCTGACCTTAAAAATACCAATGTCAGACTTAAAGACACGGTGAACCAGGTGATTCAACTGCAACTTTTTTTCATGCTTAGATTCCTTCAATTCTGAGCTGTACCTGCATCAGTTATGGATTTCTTGCTAATCTTATTTATGTTTTGGTTTTTCCCAGCTTCGATCCAGTCGAAACTTCTGTATTGATATTGTTTTGCTGTGTATTGTTCTGGGAATTGCTGCCTATTTATATAAGTAAGGCAACTCTCTCTTTCAAAAGTTTTCAGACACAATGCCCAGCAATTCTGTTTCTCATAGATCTAAAGCCCAGTTTGTATTCTGTTCTCTGAATTATTCTAAGGTTTTGAGGGCTACGCAAAAGAATCCTCCTTTATTTTGTTTTCTGGGTGGTGTCTGCTCTTACTTTCTTTTTTTGATAGTAACCATTCTGAATTCTGACTAGCCTTTGCTTTGCTTGCAGTGTGCTAAAGAAATGATGCAACACAAGGTCATTGGATGTGTTCGTCTGGCTTTACTCCTATTTTTTGCATTCTTCCAAGAAAATGTCTCCTTTGATTTTTTTTCCCCTTCTGTTTGTGAAGCCCTTACCGTACTTGAGAGATACACATTTGTCGTGCGGATGTTGGTATGATCTCTAGTATGTCATGTAGATGCATTTGTAGTAAATAATTGTTTCAGAATGTACACTCAACCTGGTTCTATATATTTTCTTGCTTGAATATATTCTTTTTGGAACTTTCATGGTATTGCCCTCAAAGACCATCCATTTGGTGTTCACATTCATTTCTTTGAACCCTCCCCTACTTCAAAACACACTGTCAGAGAGAAAAGTCTATTGGGTTATAAATTAGTGTCCTTCCTTTGAAGTGTCTGATATGGACATAAATTGACTCCCAACGGGAGATGCATGATACATTCTCATTTGTACAATAAGCTTTTCTCAATTTCCTGCTACCAATTATTCTTGTTAAAATTTTTTGACTTTTTGTTTATTAAACGGGCCTGGAGGCCCAGGACTACAGCACACATCTACCATGACACCAGCATAACCATCAAGACCAATCACTGCTGTTGAATACATTAGTATTGGACTTTTTGATCTGGGCCCAAGGGCCTTGACTATCGAAAAGAAACAAAAGACAAGGGAAAAAGAGTTTCCCTAGATTTACGAATCAATTTTTTCCAATCTTTGGTTGCAGTTCGATGTTATTTGAATCTTATGTTGGAAATTTAAAATAATTATATATATGGAACTCTAATCTTAAATTTTAAATATATTTATGAACGAATTGAATTAAAACGAAAGTTCATTGAATCCGAATAGGTTGTAATTTATCTGGTGGACCCTTTTGGGGGAAGGACCTTGCAAAACACGAGGACTTTCTTCACTCGGATGTTTTTCATTGCCCAGGAACAGGATCGAAGAAGAATTGGTCTGTCAGCTTTCCAATAGCTTGAACCAGCATATCTGTTCATGAAAGGTACCCATCAAAAGTGGATTTGTTCCACTTCCGACCCTTCAAATCTTAGATCCAATTCTGGTCATCCTCCCCTTATGCACATACCGAAAGATCTTGCACCATGTTCATTATAGTAAAGGCTCTCACTGCATTTTGAGAGGATATGTCTTGGAGTGTCTCTAACACTACTTTGTGAAACATCATATATAATACAGGCTACTGTATATATACACCTCGCAGATGATTCACTTGCGTTATTGTATCGGAAAGATGAATGGGAGGAGCTGTCTAAAGATGCCTTGAATTTGACACTAATTGCACAAAACTCCAATTAAAGCTGAAGAGACATAATAAGACCAACTTGATTCTGTTATTTGGTTCCTTCTTCTTGGAACTAATCAATTCAGTGTCTCATTATTTTTCAATCTTTGTCCACTTAAATGTGACAGCTGCTTTGATTGATATTGCTCATACAGCATGCATATTTCAATCAAGGAACCATAAGTCCATGAAGAAGCCCCACTCCCTACAGTCCTTGATATATATCTTCTTTTCATGATTATTGTCTTTAAAGTCAAGTTTGATGGAAGATGAGATGTTGGATTTAAGGAAATATTTTGAGAAAAATAAGCAAACACTTCTATACGTATAGCTTGTGTGAAAACAAGAATATCTCAAAAGAACATTCTAATTTAATTTGTATACTTTGTATGTGGAAACCAACTAGGCTTCCTATTTGCTTGAGTGTATAATGAATGGCGTCTAATGAAACAAATTACAGAATATAGGAATGTGAGCTGACTGTTTGGAGATGTTAAAATAAAATTAAAATGTGATCATTCAATTCAAGTTAGCTCCGTTGACAAAAATGAAAATATAGGTGTAACAGTAAAAAATTTTAATCTCATTTATATTGTGTATGATATTGGTAAACTAAAATTCCTCCTTTGATGATTTTGATTGGCCTTAGAAACTGTCAATTCATGTGTGCTCCATGCTGGATAATTTAAAATTAAGCATCCTAGAGTTGTTTGGAAAGTAAAATCTTAAATATTAGTTTATTCAACTTCATCTCAAAGGGAAAAACACTAAGGATGGTAGATGCCTAGATATAAGATATATAATTAAATATATGAAGGATTTATTATAAGAGTTGTTTATTTCTGTTGATCAAGTGATCGGCACTTATGATTTTGTGGCTTCCATAACTTTTTGACTTTGGAAGGAAACTTTATTTCTCTCTTTGAAGTTTGAATGCGTTTGCTTATACTTACCGCTATTGCTATTCTTTTATGTGGGGTTTGGTTCATCAGACAAGACAGAGGAGAGAACAACAAAAACACAAACTCAGACAAATTTGGTCGGGCCAAGGAGCAGAGCCCATCACTCCAAGAATGCTGCATAAGGAAGATGGGGCCAAGAGATTCTTTTCTTAAAAAAAAAAAAATGCCCCGTAATAAAAGAATGAAATTTGAAAATGCTCATGATGCATGATATCCATGTAGCAAAATCAGATTCTATTCAGGAGAGTGAGAGCTGCAATCGTGATTCTAAATGACGATTGCGATTGTATTGTGATTAATAAATTTGCGGATAAATATATGATTGTGGAGCAAAATGAGAAAAAAATTGCAGCTGTAGATCTTAGTACATATTGTGTGCAATACTGGGATTGTTGATCACAATTGAAAACCATGTGTATAATATAATATATACAGTTTGGGAGCATTAACTAGGGTGCACAAATTGTGATTTTAACAAGTACACTTGACTTGAAGATTGGAAGATGGCAGGTTAAACCAGATGTATCATACTTCTGACAAACATAGTTGCTTATGCAGGTATCTGCAGTTGTGAAGGAAAGAGCCGTAAATAAACAGCATAATGTGTTATAGGCTAATTAGACAGCAGAACATCACTTGCTTATGGACAACGAGTGAATGTTGTGGTAAAAGAAGTGGAATTCACTAACCAAGTGTGCATGGTGTGGAAAAGAGCACACACACGTGAGGAGAGTCATGAATGGGCCCAGGTTGGTCGGGATTCCTTCCATATGTAAAAGGCTGAGTGAAGCAGTTGCGGGTTTGGAATAAATGTTTCTTTAAAAGGATTTAATCATGTGATGTGGTTGTAATGTTATAACAGCATCATAGAAATACAAATCAGATTATATGTCAGATGCTGTGATCTTACTTGGAAATGAATTTGAATTATTACCAGTATAATTACAATTGAATTTATGTTTAGTCGATCTACCAAACAGAGAATTGTATGGGTCAACTAGCTGGTCAAAACTAGAAAGCAATAGCAAATTTGAGAAGGTAGAAAACAAGTTCATGCTACCAACTGATTAACAGATTAGATTCCGTTTGACATAGTTGATAAGCCCACTTTAAAGTAGAATTCTTAAGAAGTTTGTTGTTGACCTCTATCAATTTTGTAATCACGATGGATTTATTAACAAAAATTCTGTCACGGTATAATATATGATGGAAAGAAATGAAATTTTTATATGAATAATTTAGTTTTAGATTTAACGAGGGACAAAGGAAGTTTATCACTAATTTCATCACTAAATTTAGTGAGAATTTCCCTTTTTATTTTACCATGTCTATTAGTGATGGATTCAATATATCTATTTAAAAAATATTAATTTCGTCGTTAAATCTATTGTTAATATTTTAAAAATTAATTAACAATGAAATATCTAGTATTTTTCAAAAGAATTAATTTTTCTTAATTTAGTAGAGATTTAATAACCTAATTTTAATTGTTAAATTTAGCAAAAATTTCATCATTAAATTAAAAACAAATAGTGATGGATTTAGCAACAGAATTTTAAAATTCCATCAATAAATTTAAAAATTAAGGATACTAAAACGTACAACTTCATTAAATGCTAGTGATGAAAGTCTATAACTATATTGTTAAGTTATGCTAAATTTGAAATTCCTAATAAAAACTCATTTCACAATCTCCCTAATACTTCCATTATTCCTTCCCTTTCTCTCACTCACCCTCCACCTCTCCTTATCCACTACCATTTTTCAACATCATTGCTGTGGCCATTGTCACCATCACCACCGTCTATCATTGACACTAAATTAGTCATTTTCTAGTGGTTTGAAGGAAGTTTTTCTTCTTATTTCACCCAATATTTGAGTGCCTAACCTATAAGTCTTTAATTCTTATTTGAAAACATGTCTGAGTTTTTAAAATTTGGTTTCTTTTACTAAATATGCATTATATGTGATATTGGTTAGTGTGTAGCTTAATTGATTTTGCTGTGTATTAGTATATATGAATTTTAGGGTTTTAACGTAAATATTGTGCATTTTTTTATAATTTGAATATTTTTAAAAAATTGATTGAGGGCTTTGTTGCTCAGGATCTTGCTCACTGGATATTGTAGAGTCTATTTATTTCTAAATATGTGCATGTTGGATTGTGTATTTTATTCATTGTTTGAATTTATTTCTAGGTCAAATAAAATAATCAATTTCTAGATTAAAGATGGAAAGAACTATAAACTTCCCACATAATGAGGGATTTAGTGACAAAATTGTTAATAGATATGCAAATATTTCATCACTATAAACAAATATTATTCCTTATTTAATATTGAATAAATAGAATATTTTTATTTATCTTAATATTTTATAGCTATAAAAATAAGTAGATAATATTATTTTTAAATCCTAAACCCTAAATAATAGCCGGTTCTCCATCAAAATCTTGAAAAAGGAGAAAAATTAACAACCTATATATGTGCATAAAATGTTGTGGATGCATATTTAAATTATCATATGAAATACTATGGATGATGCTTTTGTGTTATAAGGGAAAATGATTCTCAACTAATTATGTGTAACGTGCATACATTAATTAAAAACTGAATGATGTTTATATTAATGGAAGCAGCTCCGATCCCTTATCCAATTGGTACATATTTATAGATTCCTTATCCAAATTAGAATGTCTTAGGGTCTTTGAAAATCTTACACTAAAACGCGTTTTGAGATAACAATTATCTCAAATTTGCAGATGAATTAAATTTGAAGCGAGGACCAAGCAGCAAATGAAGGGAATTATATTGCGGGACAGAGGAGATGTCGTTATCTGGTCGGACATTAATATATATTTGCATCTCTTCTTATATTATATGCTGTGAGCTTCATTCCCTTGCCTGCCCTACATCCCAAATTTAATTAATATTCATTTTGAATTATTTAAGTGCATGTGGCTCTGTGAGTATTGGAAAGACAAAGAGAGAGCATAGGATACCAATGGCGGTGAAGTATTGCAAGAGAAGCTCCAAATGCATCAAGCCAAAAACAGTTCATATGTTACAACACATTTATTGCTTATTTTCCTTTGTTCACATCAAACTATAACTTAAGATGTAACCTTCAAAACCTTAAACTTCAAATTCAAATTCAAGATTATGACATTTCAAGTTTAAATTTTTTTCAGGTATACCCTATAATTTTAGTAAATGTTCCCACAATAATGATTCTTTTCTTAATTTAAAATTTATCCCTGTTCATAAAAAATAATTAAATTTTATTATTTTTATATTCAATTTTCATAAAAAATCATAACATTCAGTTTAGATTAAAATAAAAGCAAAAGGATGTAATTGAGGGTGAGTTCTTGAAAATTGTCAAACAAGAAGGACTCATATACCTTTAGTTCATTTACGTTCAACCAATATTAAGATTTATAATTAATTTAGTTTGATTGCCAAATTTTCACCTAATATCTGAGCCTAGTCCAATCCACTCAAACTGTCCACTGCTTCAATTAATAAACATGAAATTTTTATGACTTTGCTGCATTTTTTGAATAATGTCTAGAGATGGCAATGGAGTAATAACTAGTCATCTGAAATGAGATTGCTTGCTTAGCCCTTTCATTGTTCTTTAGGTAACGTTGCATCTTTGTTGAGATTTTAAGATATATAGAGTAAGCTAAGTCAATCGTGGAAGAATATAATAATATAAGTTTGGTATCAAAGTGACGTCTCCAATAGGGAAATGGACGAGTCACAATTTGGGTACTCCCTTTGCTTTTCTAAACCATTGCCCCAATTGCACTTCTCACCCCCAATGAGGTAATAGCTTAGACATCTAACTAATGCTGCCCTTTTTCATCAATCACTACAAAAAACGGAATTATATGTCAAAGTAAGCACGCTCATTCTAGCTACCTATATTCATCATGTTTGAGTTCTTTCTTTAAATGGATTTAAAATAGACTATCAATTCGAAAGGATGGTACATCTATTAATTGCACAAATAACTTGAGTCATATATTTAATCATATTTTATAGCACATACATTTATAAAATAATTAAACTCTAACCAAACATATATAATTAATAGCCGCCACACTCTTGTTTACTATGATTTGGCACTTGTCCTAACAATTGATTATATATATGCGTTTTAATATTATCTATTTTCAGGATTGATTGATTTAATACATGAGTTATTATACATATTTTAAAGCAAATAAATCTTATCTTATATAGATTGTTAAAAAAATTTGATAATTTTAATGTGACAATCAAAATATATATATAAAATAAAATTTAAGGATCATTCAATGAAAACTAACTAAGTTATATTTATCTATCATACAAGTCCTGAAAATAAAATCTCACATAATAAAAATTACTGATTATGATTATGTTATTGTTAGTCCACAGAATAATTACAATCTGAATTACATAATCACATAACCTTTTGGAGATGAGGACAGTTACTGCTCACCATCCCCATCTACCCCATTGCATCCAAAGTCAATCACTCTATGTAACCAATCGGTCTAGATGCGTGAGTTTTTTAAACAACCATTTATAGAAGAAATGCTAAAAAAAAATTTTGACACTTGATAATAGTCCTCAGTATTGAGAAAATGCTAGTTAAACATTTAATATTCTGATTTTTATCGATACATAGTATAATTTAAATGAATTTTATTTTAAAATAAATAAAATAAATCGATTTAAATTAGATTATATTATATACGTGTAATACGGTGAAGACAACTATTATATCCTACTTTTGTTAGTATTATGGTAAAAAAAAAAAAGAGGGAAATGTTGTTTGTAGCTGTAACTTGTGGAGGCAAAAGTTGTTTACAAATGAGACACATATGGTTGTTGGAAATTGATAGAAAAAGTTACTACGATGAATCAGACTCTATAGATTTTGAAAGAGCTAACTTACTGCTTATTACGTGGGATTGTGGTAACTAAGTAGGGGCTGCTCTATATGTTACTCAAATTCACTAGACTTAGCTTTAATACAAGTTATTGTAGATCTACATTGGATTCTTATTAAGAATTTTCCTCTGTCAATGTATCAGATCTTTCTCAATTAGGAATGGGGAGGCGATTTTTCATTTTTCCTAAAAATTCAAAGAGAAAATGTGATATTGCTATTAAATATATGATCAAATTTATTTAAATTATTTTCCGATTAAAATTTAAAAATATGATAGATTATTTTACTCTAATGTTAAGATATATATTATTTATAAATCATTTAATTTATTAAGATTACTGACATATAAAAATATAATAGATTATTTCTAATGTTAAGATTTTTATAATATTTATAAGTCTTCTAAAGTATTAAAAATACTAAAAATAAAAAAAATGTTATTTAAGATATCTATCTTAATTAATTAGACATGATAAAAGAAGCTAAGCTAGTAGTAAAAAAGAAAAAGGGAAAAGGAAATGTGAAAGCTAAAACCACATGGGTCAATGATAAAGCTATTGTCTTGGCTTTCTGATCATCTTCTATGCGGGTGTGAGGTAAGGTGTCTCTATCACTATGTAATCCTCAGATCTATTCTAATTTTTTTTTTTTTTTTGGTTTAATTTGCAATATATCCCTCGGGAATCGGGATACTTCAAGTAAAAGAAAGTCTTTCCAACTCTGGAATGAAAAACCAAACACTCTTTCCACTGTATGGATGGAAATTGGATACGTCGAATATTACTGTTTTTGGCATTCACTCCTTCCATTCAAAGTAATTTGCCTTCCTATGTTTATTTGCTTTGTTATATAAATAAAAGATTTGTATGTTATTTATATATTTTATTATTGAAAAAATGATATATAATATTATGATAATAAAAAAATAATTTTTTCTTTAAAATAAGAGATATGATTTTCTGTCATATTTTTTATATATAATATTAAATAAGTAGAATTTTTATTATTATTTTAATGTTTTATAATTACAAATATTAGTAAACAAATTTATTTCTATCAAAGAGTATTCTTTCAAAACAAACAAAGCCTTAATGACAGTTTGTGTTTCTCTCTTCCACGATGTTTGACAGCCTCGTACCAACGATCATTAATGCATGATTGAATTAATAAAATTGAAATGATTGTAGTAAATTGCGATTGAGCTACATCTGTAGGTTTATTTTATTTTTTTAAAAAAGAGAATTAGGTTAACCGAATTTTTAACCCTAATTCAAATGCTTAATTTTCCCAAAAGAACTAATTATCATCATCAATTTCACTACTTAATTACAGCAAACAGACACTTCTATTTTTTTTTTTAATAAAATGATAATGTAAATATATTATTTACTACCGTCGATCAAGATCATCAAGACCTCAATATCACATCTGAGATTTTTTTTTTAATCTCTAAACCATTATTGAAGGAATTAGTTTTAGAAAGACACCAAACAAATCCATTATTTGACACCAATAAATCTCTATTAAAAGATACCGCCACCTCGCAGATTTCAAATTCACAACATGAAAAGTTGCAAATTTATGTGAAAGGATGAGACTTCGTGTTGACAAAAATGGGTCAATATTGTTTGAATTAGTGAATGATTAAGTGATAATTGACACCATAATCTTCTATACATAATTCAAATTCACACCAATAATTTTGAAAATATCTAAATATTTTGAAACCAAGTACGAAAGTAGAAACGAAATGGAACGTACGTAGGTGGTGGTTAGGCTCTTGTCGTTCCTTGTTATCATCTACTTCATTGGGTTCTCAACGACAGCCCCTTGTGATCACTTCCCCTGAAAAGATTCTTCCCTATTTTAAATGCCACTGACTCCTCATACTGAAAACAGTAGAAACAGTAGTATACTGCTTCTACACAAATAATGTTGGACTAAAATTCATATATCACAATCAAAATATAACCAAAGGACATCCTCAAAGCAACAAACAATCCAACAATTCAGCTAAACTTATGCTTCTATCAAGTAACGTTGTCGTCCTTGTGACCTAAACAACTCAATAAATATTCCCAGACATGTTCTCTCAGGTGCTTTTTTAACGTTATATATTAATCTCGAACTTTACTTACAAGAAAATGACGTCCATTAACATACTAATGTTTTACTAACATGTTTAATGTGATAACTTTTTAATTTTAATTACTGTCTGTGGTATGCGTTGCATTGTAATGCAATAAGAACATCATGTCATGGTGACAGTGAACAGTGAAGTCACCGAACCTTTTTGGGATGATGGACGGTGCAGAGTCCCCACACTGGGTCCCACGTGGTGACGCTCAGTGAGACAGAGGTATCACGGACCGTCCTATCAATATGCATTGGGATGAGAGAACCCCATGAGCCAATTGCAATTAACCCAGAACAAATATTCCCACGAGAAATGTATTTTTAATTTTGCACTCTGGCTTAAATTTGAAATTTGTTATTTATTATATTTTAATAAATACATTATAATATTTGATTTATAAAAAATAATAATATAATAATATTGAAATTTTAAGTATTATAATGAGATAAAAAAGTATTTATTTTATTTTTGACGTGGCTGATCTATGACCGTGAGCGTGGAATAATTCTTTATGCACGGCTGACATGTGAGATGGTGGAAGCGGGCAACCAATTCTTCTCATCTAGAGTTGGAGGGCAAAGGATATTATTTGGAAGGAGAAATATTTATATAATCTCATTATAAAATAAGTTTTTATTTTTATTTAATTTTATAAAAATTAAAAATATAATTTTTAATTTAAGTAAATCTTATAAAATTAATATATATACAAAAAACTAACCAGCTTCTACATATATTATGAACAAAATTAAGAAATTATAAGATTATGATTGAAAATCTTCACATACTTTTTCATATAATTACGATGATCTAGTAATTTTTTTTATCCTTAGGATTTCTCATTTCTAAGTTGCAATTGCATCATTGAATGAGTTAATAATTTGATAATACAGAATTAAATGATATTACATAAAACGCAATTAAATTGATTGAGTGTGAGAAGTTTTCAGTAAGAAGTGGGAAACTAAAGAACGTTTGGACTGCAAATGTAAATACCAAAAACTGAGTTGGTCCCAAAGGAGACCTTCTACACTTGCACTTGGCATTTAACAATTGGATAGTCAGTCTGGGGAACTAGAAGGATGCTGCTTTCCTGCTCTACTGGCCAACTCTGCCTGTCCTAATCTCTCACACACTGAAAAAGGGTTCTTTAACTGTAATTATGGCTTAATCATTCTAGACATGATAAAAGGTCTTAAAAGGAAAGTTACTTTTTTTTTTCTATAACCCGTCAACTCCGATCTATCATCATTTAAGACTTTTAACCGCGATAATTTCTTGCGCTTCACCACCATGCACAACAGAACAACCCTACTACACAGTAGCTCTGTAGTCTTTCTCATCTCTCCTGATATTATTTTATTCACTTCTCCCAAAAGCTAATACTATAACCCTTTTCGAGAAATTTCGCCTCTCTAAGCCAAAAGTTGGAGTTTGTGCTTAAATATGCTTGCTTTGCTTTACCACACATTCTGGTTTGCTAGGCAAAGATAACCTCACTCCTTCACACACTTCTACATATGTGCGTGAGTGTGTCTTTTTTCTGTGTCTCTGCAGTTTGAAAGAGAGAGAGGGTGTGGTGGCCCATCAAAATCTATGGCTGACCGTCTTTGAGGATGCCAGTAAATAAGAAGGTAAAGAGAATACGCGTAATACCAAAGACAGCAAGAGCGAGCGCGACAGAGGGAGAGAAAAAGAGGTCAGAAAAAATATTATCATATGGAGGTCAGGTTTTTGGTTTTATCCTTATAGAAATGAAATATCAAACAAACAAGGGATCCGCACAAAAACCAGATCACTTGAAAGAGTTTCGAAGCTAGCTAGCTCTGCTACCTTGTATTTGTTTATAGTTTCTTTCTCTTGCCGTTAAATATTTTTGGTTAGATTCAAGCTTTTCGTGATTTCTTCGTCTATGGCTTTTCCTTGTCTTTGGCAGAATGAAAGCCAGCCAGGTCTTCTCATAGATTTAGGTACCATCCAAAAGAATTTATGTTAATTTGGCTTTTGCTACTAGAAAAATCACTTTGTTTTCTTGCTTTGTACTGTCTGAAACACTTTCAAAGTTAGCTGTTTGCTTCTGCTCCCCTAGCTAACCAATCCGGTATATTACTTATTCCCTTTTCTAATATGCAAATGATCCCCGGTGACCCTTTTTCCTTATCTAGTTCGATCGGAGGGTTTTCTCAAGAACAAAACACAAACCCTAACCCTAAACCTAATCCCCCTCCTGCGGCCAAAAAGAAGAGAAATCTACCAGGAACACCAGGTAAAGCATTATTCTCCTCTCTTTTCTGGGTTCTCCTATTTTCCTTAAAAGTTCCCGAATTTACCGTTATTCTCAAAGGGGTCTTAACTTAATTTTGTTACAGATCCAGATGCCGAGGTCATCGCTCTTTCTCCGCAGACCCTCATGGCTACCAACAGATTCATCTGCGAAATATGCAACAAAGGATTTCAGAGAGATCAGAATCTGCAGCTTCACAGAAGGGGTCACAACCTTCCATGGAAGCTACGACAAAGGTCGAACAAAGAGGTCCGAAAGAAGGTTTACATCTGTCCAGAGAAGACTTGCGTCCATCATGACCCGGCCAGAGCTCTCGGCGACCTCACTGGAATAAAGAAGCATTACAGCAGGAAACATGGCGAGAAGAAATGGAAGTGTGAAAAGTGTTCGAAGAAATACGCTGTCCAATCAGATTGGAAAGCTCACACTAAGACTTGCGGGACTAGAGAATACAAGTGCGACTGTGGTACTCTTTTCTCCAGGTATGTATATATGGTTTTCATTCTCAGTACGTATTTTACTGAGGGTACTCCAATATTTTGTTTTGCTTTGTTTTGTTGTGGAGGAAATTAATGCTTGTTTGTCCGAGGTTTCACAGAATTAGGTTTAAAATTTAATGTTTCGTATAGGATAAATGATTAGGTAATTAATGGGTTTTTGTTTCAATGAATTATGAACAGGAAGGACAGCTTCATTACTCACAGAGCTTTCTGCGACGCTTTAGCTGAAGAGAGCGCCAGAATGACCTCAGTTAATACTACAAATCTAAATTTCAAGAACGAAGAAGCTGTGATGAACCCACAGCAGCCAAATATAGCGCATGGATTTTCAGGCCAGGGACTTCAATATGTACCAGCTGCTGGTATTTCACAATTTGGCCCAGCTGGGTTTCATGGAATGGCTATTGGTGGCGGCAACGTTAACTCGATTGGTGCAGATCAGCAAAGGCCAAACTTGTCATTATGGTTGAACCAGGGAAATCATCACCAGATGAATCCTCTTGATCTGGGTGCCAATTCTGGTCTATATGTTTCATCAAGCGCTTCAGGTTTTCCTGAGATTGTTCAAATGGCTCAAACTAATGCTTTTGGTTCTTCTTCGTTAATGTCTAATTTTGGAATGCATTCTTCAAATTCAACAACCTCAAACTTGTCCCTGTCGTCACCTCATATTGGAATGCCTTCTTCGGTTTCTGAGAGTCAAAAGCAGCAATCAAAGGCGGCTGCTTCTCCAATGTCTGCCACTGCGCTTCTGCAAAAAGCAGCGCAAATGGGTTCCACCAGAAGCAGCAGCAGCAATAACCCATCAATATTTAGTGGCAGTTTTGGAGGAATGAGCTCGTCTTCTTCTTCTTCTCAAACTACGAGTCTCAGTAATAACAACAACGCCAGCCAAAACAGCAACGAGCTTAACCAAGGATTCCAGAGTTTGAAGCAACCGGAGAACTTCACTTCGACAAGCAGTGCGGCTATGATGGGGAATACTAATTTCAGCTCTCTGAGGACTTCATCAAACGGTTTTGACCAAATTACGATGCAAACCAATGGGAAACAGAGTGAACAAAGTTTAACAAGAGATTTTCTTGGCGTCAGTCGTGGATCAACAGGTCATCATCCACAGTTTTTATCCCAAGAGCTGGCAAACTTTACTTCCATAGGCTCACCAATGGGTTTGAGCCAATTCGCTGGCAACCACTGAATTAGACACTTCTTCGATCATGTCATGTGTGATTATGGGCAATATGTGAAATAACACAAACCTGAAGGGTTCTGTAGGAAATTAAGCAAAGAGAGAAACTTTGTGTAATGTGTTTACTGAGAGAGGGAGAGAGAGAGAGCTTGTGAGGAGTGAGAGGGCAGCGGGGGACCCACTGCATGTCTGAGGTGACTGAAGGAAATAGCGAACTCCGAGTCATGCATGTTCGCTTAGTAGTTGCTGTTGTTGTTCTTGCTGTTCTTGTTGTTTTGTCTTCTGTCTTAACCTGGTTATCGTTTTTGGCTTTTATTTCTTAAAGAGAATTTGGTAGAGGGAGAGAATAAAATAACAACAGCAAAAGAAAAGCCAGAAAAATAAAAAAGAAGGCAGAAAAAACTAAGTACTGTTATTGTTGACCGTCCGTCAAAATACGGTACCTCGTCAACGATATATGGTAGTCGTAATTATATCTTAATGATCTTAAGTGGACTTATCAACATTATTGATTGGCTTAATAATTGAAGTTTATCTTATACATGAGGTTATAGAGAGATAATAAAGCTTTACACGTCTCTCGTCCTTTTTTTTTTTGATAGCACATTAGTTGGTGTAAATTGGTTGAATCTACGTTCTAGGCTTTTTGATAAACTGAGAATACATGAAGAAAAATGGTTCCATTTCTCCAAATTGAACCCTTTGATTTGCCAAATGATAGTTAGCTAATAGCGATTGGGGTTGCATGACTTCTCGTTTTATGACCAAGAGAATGCAGCCTTTAATAGCAATTATCATTCTAAATTGTGGTTTCTTTAATCATAATTTATTTTTATAATAGTTATATTTTTATATTTATTTATAATTTTATTAATCCTTAACATATTTATAAGTACAATTTTAAATCATAAAAATAAATGAAACCAAACATCATTAGCAAATATGCATACTTCCTCGAATAATAGAAACTAAGCATCATTTTCCTCGAATGCCATCAATTCTAAGGTAAAACAAAGCATCATTAACAAACATACATGCTTCTTTGTTGTTACATAGATAGCCACCTGGCAGAACCTTTGACAAAATAAAACTAATACTTGAAGCTTTTTTTTAATGATTTTTTATCATCTTATTTTTCTTTTGATCACTTACATATATTAAAGTAATAAACATAATTTTTTTTTAAATCTCACTATACATATAAATTATTTTAAATCTTACTGTCTATAAAAATTTTGTGGTTATCCATTTTTGTTACAATAAAAACACAATTAAATAAAAAAAGTAAGTAATAGAAATTCAATATTTTTGGCTTGTTCTTTTGACTTGTGCACTTCATTCGAAGTCACCCGAATTCATTTTGTTTATTATTTACTTATAATTCTATGAAAATGCTAGAAAGAAGACAATATAACTTCGGAATCAGAGATGAAAAGTGTTTGGGATTCCGATGTGGTACGAAGGAAGCAAAGAGCTAGCCATGTTTAATTTATTACAGTGATCTGCACCGGGAAACCAAAATCCAGAAAATTGTAATGGTGCTTTTGTTTTGTTGGACGATCTCTATTATACTAAGACAGGCCAACAGTATATGTTTAATTTGTATATACGATAGTATAACTATATAACACATAGTAAAATATAATGTTGTTAATGTAATAGTTTCTTGTTTAGCCCCGTTTCTCTAGAAGAACACTATTCATGTCAATTTTTTCAAGATGAATTATATTTATATCTTCTTATATCTAATATAATTATATTCATATATTTTTATTTTAAAAATATATAGTAATTTTTATTTTTCGTATAAACATACTTTTTTTTTTTACTTTGTTTTAAGCAAATACCCATATCTTTGTTTTAGAAAAATAAGGAAAGTAAATATATATTTTTTAAAATAAAAACAACATAAATATAATTACATTAAACTTGAAAGATAGTGAGTGTAATTTATCTAATTTTTTATTTTTATTTTGACTTTTATTTTTAATAAGTTTTGTATTTTTTTTTTGGGTATAAAGTAAGGGTATTTATTTATGGTCAACAGATTGCATTGCATGTACCGAGAGAGGGTCGAAAGTCCGTGGCTAGGGTAGTCCAATGGAGGGTGTCCTTGAAAATGCACAAAAAGGGACCCTAAAGAGAGGCAACTTTATAGCTCTAATGAAGAAAGCAACTTTTTATTGGTACTTGCCACGACCAGCTTTTTGAGACCTGCGTCTGGCTGCTTGCAATTTCTTTTAGTTTGAACTTCTAACTCATTCCCCAACAACAATTCTGCTTTTTTTCTTTTTGGGTATGTGTTTGAGGAATACTATGCGCATAATTTTAGCATGTAATTTGTTAAGTGAAGACTTATATACAGAACTGTTGGCACATGTTGACCAGTAACCTAAGTGATGATTTAATAATATTGAAAATATAAAATTTTAAAAAAATTACCATTATAACAAAAATAAATTATTTGGACGTTGTGCTGTGAATACTTATATTTAATTTTGAAGGAAAGAAAAAGGACAAAAATAGAGGTATTTTATAATACCTCACTTCTCTTCTTTCTCTCTCCACTTCTCTCTGCTGGCCTCGAACCCACGCAACTTATTAGTTTAGTAATCACTCCTTGCCAACAAGCCAGCGGGGAGGCCAGCAGCTGCGAGCTCTGCAAAATATAACTTAATCATGAAGAGAGTCTCGTGGGTTACTGGTTTGGGCTCTCATATTGCAATAAGATGTAGATCCATGTTATTATCAGTTAGTTTTAAGACGCCGATTCCAAACATTAGGCCCATTCTTAAAATGGGCTTTCTCTACGGAATTCCTTCTGTGGGGTTTTACAGAGATCCAAAAATTGGCCCGATTCTACGAGCCAAGATCCCAACAACAATCAACCTATTAATTCACAATTTATTTTATGAAGAAAAGTTGAACAATTTCTTTTCGAGCAAAAATAAATCAATTAATTTTATTTTATTTTATTAATTAAAAAATTGTTCAAAAACGGTCATGCCCTTTTTTTTTTGGGTCATATTGTCATCGCCTTCTACATCTTATTATTTTTCCTTCATTCTGCTAAATATATATACACTCCAAATTTATGCAAAAACAGACTATTTTTTTTAGTATTAAAGACTCCTGGTCAAATTTAAGAATTAGCTCTAAATAATTTAATGTAAAATTATTTTTATTAAATCAGATAATTTTTAATTAATTTGAAATCAATCTTAATTTGACTTACAGATAATTATAAATTAATTTTTTCATAATTTTTGTTGGATGAATTTATCTCATAATTTTGAGCCATATAAAAATATAAACTATAATCATAATATATTATTGTATAAAAATATTAATTAAAATATATTATTTATTAAAATTTAAAAAATATGATACAATATTTTAAAAATGATTAAATAAGATTGTTTAAAAATTTATTTTTACTTAAATCCTATGTGATAAAAATTAGTTTTTTAAATATTAAATACATAATAAACATATTAAATAAAAATCATCCCTAATATATCACGTAGCCAATTTTTAACGATTGTAAATCATGATAAAATACAAATAGACTATTCAATTACTACCTGCTTGATTAAAGGGAAAGAGAGTGGAAAAAGAGCAGAAAAGAAAAATTATGCAAACAAAAAAAAAGATTTTTCCCCTGCTTTGTTGAAGATGGAAAACGAGTGGGAAAGAAAATGGGCTAGAAATAATACGTGGGCCCCACATGTTTTTTTCGCCCAAAAGTGAGCAGAAAATCAATAGAAAACTCTCTTAGTTGTTGTGCTCTTGCTTGAAGAACTCTATTCTGCATTTCCTCCAACTGTATCAATTGCTTCTGGTCCTTCATTAAATGCTTCTTCGATTTCTCTCGTCCTGAGCTAAGGGCTTCCGATAAGGTTTTTTTTTCCAGCTTCATTTAATTTTTCTCCCTTTAAATCGTCAGTGACAGTAGCAAACTTCGGCGATTTTGCAAGTAAGCTAATTGGGGCCTTTTTCCTCTACTCTCCTTATAGATATCAAATTCTATATTGTCTTTTGTCGAATTAGCAATGTTTTCTCCTGCTGAGTTAACTCTCGTTCCCCTCTTACTATTTCCTATTGTTATCTCATCCTAGATCTCTTTTCAGATGCCAATACTATATTTATGTGAAAGTCTTGTATAAATTGTTAGAATCGAGCTATGTCAAATTGTGTCTGAGCTTTCGGTGCTTAAAGTTCACAATAAAAAAAAAAAAACAAAGCTAAGCAGTGAATGCCGAGAAGAAAAACAAAGCCAAGCAATAAATGCTGAAAAGAAAAAGGATTTTAGTACTTCCTTTTTTAGGCTTATAAATAGCCTAAGTTCATTCAGCAAATAAGTGAAACTCGGCGAAGGGAAAAAAATAAAACAAATACAAGAGAGAGTTTAATTCTTGTGTCTTCTCTTAGAGTGAGTTGTGAGTATCACATTGGGTAGAGTGTGAGAGAAAGATAGTGCTTTAAATCAAGAGTACTGGAGTGATAAAATTATGAGGATCCTATTAGGTATAAATCCTGAGATAAGAATATTGAGTACGTGAGAGAGATACATCAATAATTCTTGTATCAATTTTATCACAAATAGTGAATATTTTTCAACGTATGTCTTGTAATTTTTCTCTTGAAGATCAAAGAGTATTTTTCACGTAAAATTCTGATATTCACTTTTCTTTTTACATTTTCATTTTATTTTTTTGTTGTGCATGTTCTGATCCCAACATAAATTACGTTATTTTTGTGATATCAGAATGCAGTTCCTCATTAGATAGTTTTCTATAAGTTAATGGGCTCACTGCCACAATTTCTTCCCTATTATTCTGGAATTCAAAGTTTGTTTTGGAGTGTATACCCGACACATTTGCTAGTAAAGAAAGTTTGGCTCTTCTCCTTATATGGAAAATAAGAGTCTTTTCCAAACATTCTTATGTAATTCCTAACTCTCTGAATTCAAAGCATTTTCTTAACAATTTTTAGTTTAGTTCTCTTTTGGAAGCATTAAAAAATTAGGAATTTAATTCGTTTGGACATGGACTCAAATAAAATTTTACATGAAACCATAGTTATTTACGGCGCATGGCGCACCATGGCGATATGGGCTTCTGGAGCCATGGCGCATGGCGCATGGCGCGGCGCGCGC
>JANHAO010003263.1:0-26515 GCA_026873985.1 Saraca asoca
TAGAAGGTCTGGCAGACTCATACAACCTGGACTTTGGTAGAGGAACTTACAGGAAAGAGGCTGATTTTTCAACAGATGACATTATTCTAAGCAAGCGACTTGTCAGTGTATGATTTCTCTTCTTTCAGTTTTCATCGTCACATAAAAATAGTTGAGTTTTATGGATTTTTCTACAATGCGTGTCAGATAAAGTTGTGAAATATTCAGATTTTAGCTTTCTATTTTTTTTGGGCCAACAAATGTGAAAAAGGGTAAAATGCAAAGCCCAGTTGTATACATTAGTTCATGATCCAGCAGCACTTGCTGGGCCAGTATCTCCCCTCAATAAGCCAAATGGTTGAGCAGAGAAGTCCATAATTCAATAACAAGAGGCTATATTTATGATCCTTTCAAGCCCAGTCTGGACATCGGATTGTAAGCTAGCGGCACACAGAATTAATGAAAGGAAATTCTGATTTAGGGCCTAAGAATAAGGAAATTAATAAGAGGAAATAAATTGGGTGAACGCTCTTGGAATCTTCACTCCTTTATTATGCTGCATGGAAGCTTCCTCGGTTCAAACAAACCGAAGCAAAATATAAGCGCCGCCTCATATTACAGAACTAACCTAGCTCCGGTGCAAGCACGGATTCTTATAACTTAACATATAAACTATAGTTATAAAAAGAATTAAATATTTAATAAGAATATAAATATAGTCTAATGTTAATATAGACAAAATTTAATTTTAAATTATATACAAATATATCAGTTTAAAATATAGATGAAATAAATTAGTATTACACATGTTTTAATAAAAACATATAATTAAAATTATTCATTTTATTATTTTGACTATAATTAAATAATGAAATTTTCTCTATATTATAATAAAACATATAATTATAATTTACTCCATATCCACATGCTTGCATGCGGGTATATATTTATGCATTGACTTTAGGTTTTGAAAATTGTGTAGGTTTTAATACTTAACACTTTAGAAGTTAATCTTTATATAAATATTAACTGAATATTATTTACATGTAATTTAAATAAAATCTCAATTTGTTTGGATAACAACTATAATTTAAATAAAATTTTAATTTATTTAGATGATAACCAAGTATTATTAACATATAATTTAAACATTAGTTATAATTGAATGAAATATCATTGATCGGATAATAATTATAATTTTAGGATGTAAGATAAGAATGTATTTAATTGCATAATATCACGTAGGAGTATAGCATAAAAAAATGATAGGAATTTGGGAGGGAATTGGAAATATGTATTATTATCATGATTAAATATTAAAACATTTAAAATTAATTTATTTAAGAAAAAATAATCAATCCATTTAAATATATCTTATAAATAACTTTTTGTGTTAAATTATAAAATAATAACACTCATATATAAGATTAATTACTTAATATTAATAATATTCTTTACTCAATATGAATTATTTAAGCACACGCAAGGTTTATATGAATTGAGAGGATTTTAGTTTATATATGAATTATGAGAAAATTAAATAAATTGTTTGATAAAATATTAAAGATATGTGATTGAATAATGAAGATAGTTGAAATAATAAGATCTTCCTTTAGTAAAAAGGTATATAAAAGAAAAATATTATAAATTAATAAATGAGAAATTAAATGTATATAATTATGTTATTGTTGCACACGTAAACTTTATACAAAAATATTTGTACAGAATTCTTTTACAACAAAATCAGAGGGAAATGAGATGAATATGTGGCGGTGCGATGACTTCTCTCTTAATAACACTAGTTTTTTATTCATGTGTTCACATGGATTTATGTTATATTTAATTAACATTTTTTTATAAATTTTATTCTCTGAGTGAAAAACTGTGACTAATAAGATAGTGCAATTTTCAATTGTTGTTGAAATTAAGGAACGAATAGCTTATTTTCTAAAATTGTTAGGAAATATAAGAATAAGAAATAAAATATTCATTGTAATAAAAATGTCATAATTAAGTAGGATAACTAACAATTAATTTTTTAGTGCATTAACATATTCACATCATAATGTAAAATATAATTCAAAATGGTTAAACATATCTTGCTAAAATATCCATCCAAAAATAGCAAACACCAAGTAACAAAATGCAACAATTAGTTTGCATAATTTCAACATGGAATTTCCAACCATATACTTTGGTTAGCTCTCAAAAACAAATGTACTCAATAGAAGGCCATTCAACTTATTCTGTCTTAATTTTCTTTAAGTTCTTGGTGGATGACATTTGTAGTGTGGCTAAGTTAGCTAGCCTAATGGTTTGAGAGTCCACCTCTAAATCATTTTTTTTTTTGAGGTGTCAAAATACTGGAGGTGGAAACATCAGTTTCAGACTCAAACAAATTTAGCATATTTACCTGCAAATGATTGGAAAATGAATGAGTAAATTTTTTTTTCAAGAATATATAAAGACAATATTAAAATGAAATATTACATTGTTAGCTTGTGTGAGTCTCAAATTAGCTGTATCGGCACAATAAGGTTGCATATGATACTACATATGACATATAAAAGAAAATAGAAATATCCTTACCTTTGCCACTAGAAGATCTTTCTTGTATCTTATTTAACATGGATAACCTTCTTTGAAGCCTTGCTTCCTTAAATTTATCTTTATCATTGGAGCTCACAGATAAAATGAGTACTTGGCTTTCACATTTTGTAACATGAAAGATATTAATTAAACCCATTACATAAGAAGATAATCATTAAAGAAGTTTTCAGTCATAATCTTTTGGCTCACTTAATTCTTCGATCCTTGTCTATTTTCTTTGATTTTATTTGCATTGTTAGTTATTATTAAAAAAAAAGAGAAAGAAATGATCTTATGCTATTTTTTACCGCACCAAAAATTTTGTAAAATTAAAATTTTCTTATAAGTGACAATCATTAGTATCTGTAGTTTGCATCATGGCTACTTACTACTTTGAGAACTTCTAAAATGAAAAACGATGCATTTTCAAAAGTTATGCACTTGGTTAGTGCTGAAATATTTGTTGGTAATGTTTTATCACAGAATGTAAGTGGAATATGAAAAATTGGTGCTAAAGGATACCAAATTTGACTTGAAGACTGCTCTAGACCTTTCTAGTATAAAGCTTTAACTGTTGTTGCAAGAAAATTTAATAACAATAGAAATATTTACATAGTAGTAAATCTAGACCAGGGTGATTTTGTTAGGGTAGTTCAAATTTTTGCAAATCTAATCAATAATTCCACCAAGGTTACTTTATGTAAGCCACTTTCAATATATTTGTGGATTGAAATAATTGTTTTGAAAGTATTTAGAAATGATTTTATAAAAATTTTGTTTCAAAATAACAATTAAAAAAAAAAACAAATGCTGCTCTTGCAATTTGAATTAAACTTTTTAAATTGTGTCCATGATTTGAATCGCAATCAATTGGACTTAGTCAGAGAGTTTTCAAGTTGGAATGATTCAAATTGAAATTTTGATTTACAATTTGCGATTCAAATCATAGCCAACCAGATTATGTTAAAGAGTTTTGAAATTGAAGTGATTCAAATATGAATTTTGAACTATAATCTGATATTTGAATCGCAGCCAATTGGACTTAGTTAGAGAGTTTTCAAATTAGAGTGATTCGAATTAAAATTTTGAACTATAATCTACAATTCGAATCGCAACTAATTGGACTAAGTTAGAAAGTTTTGAGATTGAAATGATTCAAATCAAAATTTTGGACTATAATCCATGATTTGATTTGTAGAAAATCAAACTTAGTCAAAGAGTTTTCAAATTGAAGCAATTTGGGTTAAAATTTTAAACTACAATCCATGATTCAAATCACACCTAATTGGATTTAGTAAGAAAGTTTTTTAATTGGAGTGATTTGAATCAGAATTTTAGACTACAATCTGTGATTTGAATCATACCCAATTGGACTTAGTCAAAGAGTTTTCAAATTGAAGTGATTCGAATCATAATTTTGAACTACAACCTATGATTCGAATAACAGAAAAATGAACTTAGTCAAAGAGTTTTCAAACTGGAGTGATATGAATTAGAATTTTGAACTACAATTTGCGATTCGAACCAAATGCCATTGATCTTGTAAAAAGATGTGATAAATGCCAAAGATTTACTAAAGTCCCACGAGCTCTACTAGCCCAGCTGCAACAAATGGTCAATCTATGGCCTTTTGCAATCTAGGGCATGAACTTGATTAGATCACTCCCGATAGCTCATGGGAATTGTAAATATGCAATTGTAATTGTTGACTATTTTACCAAATAGGCAAAAGTGAAGAAACTCACTGAAGTATCTTCTTCAAAGATTGAAAAATTCGTATAGGCTAATATTATTTGCAGGTTTAGAGTTCTTCAGTAGGTTGTGACTGATAATGGGACCCAGTTTAACAGTGAGCAGTTCATTAAGTTTTGTAATGACCTCAAAATTGTAAAAGGCTTCTTAGCCGTAGACCATCCTTAAGCCAATGGGCAAGTTGAAGTTGTTAACAAGATCATTAAGTAGATCTTGAAAACAAAGTTGAAGGCCAAAAAGGGAGCATAGGTAGACAAGCTGCAGAAAGTACTTTGGGCTTACAGAACCACAGCTCAGAGCACTACAAGAGAAACTCCCTTTTCAATGGTGTATGGATTTGAAGTCATGATCTCTGTGGAACTTGAAATAACTTCACAATGAAGAGTTACCTTCAACCTCAAAGTTAATGATCAACTACTCACTACAAATCTTGATCTTGTAGAAGAAATGCGAGAAAAAGCTCACCTTAGGGTTGCAACGTACCAGCAACGGGTCACAGGATACTATAATAAAAAGGTATGAGCTTAGAGCTACAAAATTGGTGACCTATACTGCGCCTTATTCTTTTTGGAGCTCGCAAAGCCAGTGATGGGACACTAGATCCGAACTAGGAAGGCCCTTACATTATTAAAAAAGACTTGGCGAATGAAGCTTATCATCTGGCAAATATAAATGGAGATGAATTTTCGTGAGCTTAAAATGCAAAGCATCTCACCCTTACTATCAATAAATTTTTAATTCGCCCTTTTATTCTTGTAACATTATATCTTTGTTTGTTATTCTCTAAATAGATTGAGTAAATTGTTATACAAGAAGCAAATTATTCTCAGGCAAAAAAGAGCCATTTTGCTAGTTGACGCTTATTTAGTTTGACCAAAGAGTCATTATCTATGACCTACCTGAGCACTTAATTTGTGCTAGCTGAGGCGTAGCTCTCATGCGATTTACCTAGGCACTTAACTAGACAAATATACATTACCTTACATGAGCAAATATACATTGTCATAGATATTCTGACAAATATAGATTGCTTAGTTTGAGCAAATATACATTGTCGTGAACAATCTGACTAATATACATTGCCTTACTTGAGCAAATATACATTGTTGTGGTCAACTTGACAAATATACATTATCATGCTTGTCAAAGTGTTGCATGCAATCTACTGAGCATTCAATTATGGAAACCAAATAACAAAGCAGGAATAATTTCATTAAAAAACCTTTTTCAATGAGGTGAATGTACATATAGAAGTTTAAAAATGGGACTTAATTACAATGTCATGGCTCACTAAAAAGACTGGCCTTTAGAAATTGAGCTTTTATGGGTTGAAGGATCAGTATATGAGGTGAGTAGGTCTCTGCCTTAGCTCAAGCAATCTCTTCTTTTGCCAGAGTAGCTCCATTCCTAGCCACCTATTTCTCCTTCTCAATAGCCTTAGCTCGCTACACTGTCACGACCAGCTGACCTTTTACCCTTACCAGATTGTCAGCCATTTTATTAAGCTCAAAGGTAAGGATGGACTTGACAGCCTCGCGGTTTGCTACTTCACGAGATAAAGCATCCCTGGCTTCTTTCTTGGTGGCCTCGGTGTTTCTTGTTGTGTCTCTTAGCTCCAATGCCTCAGCTCTTATAGTAGCTAGGTCACCCTCAAGCTTCTTCTTCTCTTTCTCCTAAACCAAAAGCTCGTCCCTTAGCTTAATGGCCCCCAGTGTGCTTTGTGAAATCAAACAATTACATTAGCCCATAAAAGGCAAAAGAATCAAAGTTAGAGGACTTAACTTACTAGCAGACTATGATGAATTGTGTAGCCTATCAGACCCTTACTAGACATCTTTGACTCTAGTGCTTGAGTACGGGTTCCTAGAATCTGGTCCACACTCCCCTTGAGGAAGTCCAAATATGCCTTCATTCTTGGGCACGTGCCGTCAGGTCACTTTTCAACCCTAGCCTCAGATGTAACTTGCTTAGAAGCAACTTTTTTGCCTTTGTCCATTTTTTGCTTCCTAGAAAAGGGCTTAAGCAAGGATGAAACCTCAACCACCTCAACCATATGCAGTTGCAAGATGGGAACCAATGCCTGTGAGGTCGCTATTGCTATAGTTGGAGAAGACTGGCTTATGACAGAGCAGGAGTCGATGAGGTCACGATAGCAGCAGGGTCAACAGATTGAGTACGGGCTTGAGGAGCATGAAATTCAGCTTCGCCATTTCTTCATATTGTTGGAAGTTTGCTAGGCCAACCTCTTTGATTTGGTGAGCTTCGATGTCTTTAGTAAGCTCGATGTTTAGCACCAGAGCAAGCTTGTGTGAAAGTAAAAGCTCCTCATCAAATTTGAGGTTATTTCTGAAGTCACTTATAGCAGTGAACTGAACTAGCACTTCAACTTCCTCAGCTCTTAATGCTAGCTTCTCCTTACTAGCTCCCTTTGCAAGATAAGATAGAATGTCAGATCAAGAAAGAAATAAATATGACTTCATGCAAGCTTGCGCATCCCCAGCTTGCTTACCAGGAGCAAGGATGAAACCAAAATTGTGAAGACGATACAAAGATGGGCAAGAAACGTAAAACTAGTGGGTTTTATAGTTCCCCATATTAGATTTGCTATTTGCATTACCTTGCGGCAAAATTTTCTTGTACTCGATTTGCCTAGTTGAAAGATAATAAAACCTTTCCTAATAACCCATGTTCTTAATGCTATAAAAATAGCAGAAAACCCTTGCTAAAGGAGGTGGGAGATTATTCCTAAGATAGGCAAGGACAAGGGAGGTGAGTTGAGAATAGGAATCCGGGGTGAGCTGGCATGGGCAAAGCTTTAGTTTATTCAACAACTCTACAATATAAGGGTGAACTAGGAACCTAAGCCTAGCATCAAGGTGGTGAGTGCTGATAGCAACAAAACCCGAAGGAGGATAGGCTACATGGTCGTTAAGAGAGGGCGCCATGATACGACAGCCCTTGGGAAAATGATATGTCTCAACTTTGTTCTTAAGCTTGTCAAGTCTAATAGTTAAGGGATAATGCTTAAACACTGTGTGAGCTAAAGATCTTGGACCACTAACAACCTACTGACCCTCGATAGGGTCAGGATGAACAACAAATTCCTCTATGACCTCACCACACCTGGAGGTCACTTCATCTACAACATGTACCAACTCCTCACTATAGGCTAGAGAATTAGGCTCATCAGCACTCCTTATCAGGTAACCATAACGTTTATGAGCTACAACCATCTACACAAAAAGGAAGAATGGCCATGTTATTGTAAGCAGACCACGCCTAAGAGCTTAGACTATTAAGGAGATTTTCTATGCAATAGGCCATACAATGCGTTGGCTTACCAAGCCTGAAACCTAAACTTGGGGGGCTCAACTAACAAACCCATTAGGTTACTAAACCTTGGGAAACAGAAGGCTAAATTCAACAAACTACAACCCTAAAAACAGTAGACGAAACCTCTAGCAAGCACACAACATACCGAAAACCCACAAAGTTAGGCATTTGTAAAAAGAAGAAAGCATAGAGTCTGAGAAAGCTTATTGTATCGAGAAAATAGGAAGAAACTTTGAAAAGAGAATGATAGGCTAAAATTGGTCTTTGGCAATCCGGGATTAGGGATATTCTATGGCAAACCTGATAAAATAGGAAAACGGAGAGCGGTGGCAACTGTGGATAAACTTGGAAATAGAAACATCGATTTTCAAAGTAACAAATGATAGAGGAAAAAGGGTTTCTTCTCATCCTATAACTTGGTCTGCCTCACCGTCAAATCTAGAAGCTTTAGCTACCCCTAATTCGATGATCCAGCGAGAAGTGCGATTGCCACGCTAACGGTTATAGGAAACCATGCGCATTAAATGCATAATGATGGTACGAATTGGCGTAAGCAGAATAATGAAACAAAAGTATGAAATGATGGCGTAGCAAATCATTATTATCAGCTTTTACCAATGAACTACAGCTCTCAGTCCACAGATCACATTGAGAGCTGGGGGCTAGTGTTGTGGGTGTTTTTGGAACCATGTAAATAGGCTGGTAAATGCCTAATGGATAAGTCTAGTTGACGAAGACCCAGGATTGAGCTCATTAAAACAAGACATTAGCTCGTAACGAGCAAGCCTCAGGTCGTTGGAACACAAGGGTCAAAGTAGCGGCCTCAACTCATCAAAGACAAGTTCTAGCCCGCAGATTGTAGCACATTTGTTGTGGTTAAACTTAAGAACAAATCAACTTGCGGGTACCAACTTATGGGTATCAACTTGCGGATGTCAACTTGTATGATTAAATATTTATTTTCATGAAAATTCGTGAAGCAAATTACGATTCTAGAATCTTTCTTTTTTGACATATTATATCCCCCAAACACTATAAATAAGGATTAAGATCATTGTGTAAAAGGCATGAAAAAATTGATACTATAGAGATCAAGCTATCAATAGCATACAAAAACTCTATAAACACATTTTCAGAAATAATACTACCATGAACGTAGGGGTTGATAATTAATTTTAGTTAAACCATGTTAAAAATTTTCGATATCGTCCTTGTTCTTCCTCTTTCTCTATCTTTCTTTACATTATCAAACTACAATTTGAAGTTTCAAGAACTTATCTGATTAACGTAATTTGACCGTTAACAATTGCATTGTTGTAGAATCCAACCAAACGATAGCTTTGGTAGCCATTACTTGTGGCAGTTGCACACCCACTTTAGTGATGCATTATGGTGGAGGTGAAAATGAGTATAAGAAATTAGAGCTTTGGATGGTCATTTGATTTTTCTAAACGAAGACAAATTGAGGACGCCTTTCCCTCAACCAAAGGTCATAAGAGAGGAACATAAAAGAAAAAAAAAAAGAGAAGCAAATCTATTTCTGACACGTGGAGCTAAAGGCTGATAAATTGACATGTCAGAGCATTATGCTCCATTAGGAATAATATAGATATATACAGATTGAAAATCAAAATGTATTAATCAGTAAAGTGAGCGGACACACACATATATAATTTAAATTGAAATCTATTGATGAATTTAGACTAAAAATCAGGTATAAATAATTTTATTAAATAATTTTCGTAAAGAGTAAGAATATAGAATATTTATCAAAGTGATTTATAATTTATAAATTAAGTGATATATTACTACAATTATTTAAATTTTGAGTTATACAACTCATTAATATATTAAAATATTTTTAATTTTTATTCTTAATATTAGATATTTAAATATAATATTATCAAATTCTTAGTTGAAAATTATTTTAATAATATTAAATTAGATATCAAAATTACATTATTCAAATAAATAAACAATTCAAATATTAAAAATTAGAAATTAATATATTTTTTGATAATTCAAAATATTAAAAATTAAATTAATAATTTAATAGCACCAAAATTAAAAAATTTAAATAAAAATCGATTATAGATAATTCAAGTAATAATTTATTATTAAAATTGATAAATATAGAAATTCCATTCATGATTTGAATGAAATAAAGAAAAAAATAAAAAGAAAAATTATAAGTTCTCTCTATTTGTCTTTTCTTAATAAGTGAAAGATAATATAGTAATAGTTGGATTTCTATAATATTAGAAAGATATTCTTGAAATGGATAATTTTGAATTTGGATCTAGCAACTGGTTATGTTGCTGCATTGGTTGTTTAAATGCATTGTCCTCTAAATTTTTATGGATTTCATGCTGATCAAAGATTACGTAAAGTAATTATAATCATATTCCTAATAATGTAAAAATAGTAATATTTACTTTTATTCAAATCTTATCACGCAGCAGAATGTGTGCTTGAATTTATATATTTATTTATTTTAATAACAATTATTTATGATCAATTTCTAATTTAATTTTTTAATTTTATTATTATTAAATTATTGAATTAATTTTTCAATTTTGTAAATTATCAAATAATATTTTGATTTTAAAATTTTAATACTTGAATTATTTATTTATTTAGATAATAAAATTTTAATATTTTAATATTATTAAAATAATTTTTAACTTAAAATTTGGTAGTATTATATTTAAATATCAATATTAAAAACTAAAGTTAAAAATATTTTAATATTTTAATAAGTTACATAATTTTAAATTTAAATAATTTTAATAATATATCTTCTAATTTTAAATTATAAATCATTTTGATAAATATTATATATCCTATTTTTTATGAAAAATATCTATTTCAAAAAAATTATTTAATAAAACTATCTACAACCAATTTTCTATGTAAATTCATTAATAGATTTTAATTTAAATTATTTTTGTGTGTATTAAATAATTTATATATAATAAATAATTATATTTATATAGAAATAAAATACTTATCAGCACATTATTAATAATATCTAATTATAATTTGATAGATAATTCGTATCTTAAAATTCTCATTCTTTAAATTTTTATATTATCTTTAAATATTAAATATTAAATTTGATATTGCATACTTTTTTATTTTAAAATTTTTATTATTTTTGAGTACTTATCACAATTTTAATTTAAAATATTTTTAAAATTCTATAAAAAAATATTTTCAAAATATATATTTATCTTGAAGATAATATATTAGTTATAATAATATATGAACTTTTATTTATTAAATAATTAATTCTTTTGATATAAAATTATTAATTTAAATTTTTTAAATAATATAATTTATAAATAAGTTCACTTGAGTATTAACATATTAAGAAAATATATTTAAAAAGATGAAAAATTTAAATGATAAATTTAATTTAATTTAAAATATTAATATAATATTTTTATGAAATTAAAATAAATATAATAATTTTTTATAATTAAGGCATATTAATTATATAATTATTTAATAAATAAAAATATAATAATAATTTATAAATATTTAAATATATTATATTTTATAATCTAAAATTATTAAATTCTTGTACAGATATTAGAAGCTAGCAGTTGGTATATTTATTGTTAGTGCGTTGACTCAGATCTAGGTATTTCTTGCTTAGTGCAACTCAATCTCCTATACCCGCATAGGATTACAATTTTACTTTATCATCATGAGGCCGGTTTTAGTTATTGTGTGGGCCCAACTTAGCTTTCCAATGTTTACTAGCAAATAGAAAATTCCTACAAATCTATTTGTCGTTCTTTTGGTCGGTTCAATCAAAACATTTTTAAACATTATCCTAAAGAGTGAAAAAAAAATTAAGCACTACCCACTCCATTATCCTATGGGTCTTGCTTTTAGACCAACTAACAAAACCAGAAAACGCCCTTGAGCAGCAACAGAAATCCCTCCACCGACTCAAGGAAGGTACTATCGCGTCTACGTGGCGCTTCTCTGGCTTCTATCCTCAGCCAAGGCTGACACACGTCCCCACCAAAGACTCCGATACTGCCGCGCAAGACACGCACTGGATTTTATGGACCCCACTATAAATCGAGCAAAGTGCATCGTAACGTAATGTAGTGTGCCACGTGGAATAATTTCCACTTGATGAGTCATAGAAGTTGGACCAAACAGGCGTTTCATCCGGAGCCACGTGTCTGTAACTGTCGACGTGCCTTACAACGGATTACTTCGGTGGGTGTTTACTACAATTGATAAGTTAATTACGTGGGGCCAGTCGGTGTTACTTAGGCGGTGGCAGTTAATCAGAAAGATGAATTTACTCGCATGAACGCTTTGCCATTTTTTTAGCATGAATTTATTTGGGTCAATTTTAAATTAATCGTTGGATTTTGCTTTTCAGTGTGGACGAGGATAAAGAATGGATAAAACTTATTCTGTTATACAATTGCATCAGACAAAAACAAGGCTTTTTCATAATATAAATTATGAATGTTAAATTATTCTATTATTTTTTCAATTTTATTTATTTTTTAATAAAAAATTTTTGATTTAAAAATTTAAAAATTGGTTTTTATATTTATTTTTTGTATAGATACTGTTTGTCATTTTTTTTATTAAATTTCATTAATAATTGAGATATATATATAAATAATAATATGTGAATGTAACTTAATAATTATTGATAAAAAAATTATGTGTGTGCATTTGGCACATTAAAAAACATTAGTTTTTAACTTCTTGATCTAATTAAATAGTTTTTTTTTTCATATTTTAATTATGTTTTGTGTACTAACTTTTTAAAGAAAAAATTTACTTTAAAGAAGTTATTTTAAGTAATTTATAATTTATTAGAATAAAGTTTTCAATTATTTTTTATTCTAATTTATCCTTTTCTTTTGACTAATTAATAACTTATGTCTTAATTAACTAAAAATACTCATTTTCAACGCTTATTGTTTTAATATTATACTAGTTTTAATTTTTTTACAAAGTTAAAAAGGATAAAAAAAATCACATATCATTATTTATTTGACCTATACCTATTAAATCAACAAAAATACGTAAGTAAATAAATATATAATATTATAAAATATAATTAATTAATTAATTTTAAGTAATTTTATTCATATTTTAAATATTTTGATTACAATAATATATTTTAATTTTAAAATAAATATGACTTAATTTATTCCATATATTATCTAATGATATTAACATATCATTTTATGCCATTTTACATTTATAAGCTAATTCAATAATTAATTTCACTAAACATTTCTAATACAATCAGCTATTTTATTAGTTTTTAGTTTTCAATTAAAAGGACTAAGAGCTAACTTATCAATTACTTACGCTAAATAGATTCTATTTGCATTTGTTAAAAAATTATGATATCTCACAAAATATTTTATTTTTAAAAGAAAAATTGAAATCGTCACTCTTAATCTATAAATTATTACCAATTTATGTACGTCAATTATTAATAAAATTTAATACAAAAATATAACAAAATACATCTAATTAAAAATAAAATAAATATAATTATATAAGAAATTCATTCCAAACTTTTAAATTATTGGGATGTAAATGGAAATTAAGTAAAATCATCTATAAGGAATAATGATATAATTTAACCAATTATTAATTAATTAGCAGCACGATAACATGTTTTTGTAACCTCGTACCACCTATATATCCAATAGTTTAACAAAATTTTGAGGTGGTTTAGTGTCATGGGTCAATAACTTTCTAGTTGAAACCATGAGGTGTTTGATGTCAATTCTTGGCCGATATGCTAGCCTTCCAATTAATTCGAGCCATACTTTGATAGATAATCGGGACATTGAGGATTTTGTTGCCCATTCAACAAAAATCTCATAAGCAACTTGTTTACGAGCCAACATGAGTATGTAGTCAAAGCATTAGTATATACTGAGTCTCAAAGAACGTGCTACACAAGAAGTCTTTAGTACATATTGAGAAAGGATTTTTTTAAAAATAAAGAGAGGAATCACTCCATTTTATTAATATATATCTCATTACATAGTTTTGAATGTGTATAGGGATTATCTCTAAGCTCTACACTCTGATCCCTAGCCTGAGTTACAGTGCCCACTAGGTCACCAGATGCATCCCTTAAAAAGCATTTTAAGTAAAAACTCTATTAGTAAAAGTAGACATATTTTTTCTCAGTTGATATAAGGACTTTTCTCCTAACTCCTGAGAGTTTTAATGCACATCTCATATGGAGGCGAAGATAAAAATGCAAGGATTGCAACCATGTACTTTCTACTTGTATAGGACAAATGATTGATGCTAAAAAGATATAAATATCCCAAAAATGGAAAAAATTAGAAAAAAAATCCACAAGTGTATTTGCTACCAAATTCTCACCATAAGGCCTCATCTTTATGCTTGATTTTTATGCCAAGTTTTATCTAAAACCAAGCATATTTACATGTCAAATTGGTTCATAAGGCTGACTTGTGACATTTTCCCGCACTTGAGGTGTCAATACTCTCATTGACACCTCAATCTAACATAGCTTCCATGAGAGTTTCTCCTTTCAAGCGCTAGCTTCTCGAATCTTCATGTAGATCTTCATCCTGCTCCATTTGAACTACTTCCTTGACCTCTTTGCTTGTCTTTTTAAGTTAATATCATTTAAGAGGCTTTGATGAATGACACCCTCGACCTGACATAGCTTTCAGGATCACCGTCAGTCTGTTGCTTGCCAGCTCCTCTTTAAACTTCCTTTCAACTCTGTCTCTTCGAACTCGTACCATTGCATATTTGCTTTCCCTCATAACTTTAGGTAGTTGCCTCAACAACTTCAGTGTCTTCGATGATATTGCCTTTTTAGACCTTGTATTCTACCCCTGTAAACTTAATTTTGTTGTCTCGACACAAACTTATATGTGACTATCTCCATGGCTTTCTTAGCTTTGTCATCTTTAAACTTCACCTATTCCACTGCCTCAGCAGCATTTTGGTTATTACCTCTGTAACTTGTGCTTGCCTTACTACCTTTGCAACTTGTAACACACTATCTCTACACAACTCTTGATTCAATTCCCTACCTATGTAGCTTTGGATTCGACTCGCTACCTCTGTAGCATAAGTGTGTGCTACCTCCATAGCTTATGTGCTTGCTTGGTATTTTGGATGTCTACTGATAGATAGCCCCACATCCAATGTCCTATACCATCGATGTGAGAGACACAAGTCTCATATCTTGTTCATGCACAAATCCCATACCTTGCTCACAAAACATGATTTGTTTGTAAGTTTTATACCTTGCTTACAAGTCTGCTCACGTTGGGTTCAATCAATCCACTATACTTCCACTATGTAACTATCACACTTAATCAGATCCTCTTGGCCCTCTTTGAATTGACACCTTCATTGTATCATTTAACCATCACAGTCTTTTCAGAGTTGATGCAACCTAACACCATCGTCTTCACGACCCCTCTTAGGTTAGAACGCTTAAGTGCTATCTCTTCGAAGATGATATAGGCTTATCTCCCACAACTCTCATAACTACTTACTAGTATTATTGCCCTTATGGCAACTTCTTCAATGACAAATGCCTCTCTATCTTGGCATTTCTCAAGCGACATCCCTTCTCTAAAGACTCATTCTTTGAGCGCATTCTTATCCTTATGAACACATCCTCATGAGTATTAAGCATCCTCTATTCGAGCTCGAGTTTCACTTTGCTTGTGCATGAACAATTATGAACCTCATGGTCATTGCAACAAAGTTTGTCTTGCGACTATGTAATGCTAGTTTGCTACGCCCTGAGGTCATTGTCACTACTCCATTAAGCGACTATATAGCTCTAGCTTACTACATAGGTATTATTGCTGCTTGTCATGCAACTATGATGTGCTAGCTCCCTAGCATTTCATCTTGAATCATGTGGATTAGCATTACAGCTCGCTATTTGCATCCACAGATTGTGCACAATGGATCCTTCTTAGATTATCTCATTCCCCTCTTAGGTTTACTCTTCCAAGTAAAATTCATGTCATTTGACACAATTTTGGATTCCTTGAGTAAGAATACTCCACTTAATACATCATAAAAGATGTGTCATCTTATAGGATATGTCTACTGTCTGTTATAGCCACACTTTCTCAAGCACTTTTGGGGCTTCACCCTCTAGGCTTCGTTGATAGCTAATATGTCCCTCATAGACATGGTTATGCTTTCTTCGTAAAACTAGAGCTTCTCCAGGGCTTCCTCCCACTAGATAGGCCGTCAATTCATTCACTCCCTTGAGTGGTTTGCATTCCTTCGAATGGCTATTATGAATGAGCGCATAATTAATGTCCTGTACTATACAACAAGTCCTTCAACTTCTACGCATGTTTGCACTCTATGCATTATTAATGTTGTCTCGAATGCAATATCTCGCACACTAGCTCTTGAATTGCTCCAACCTCTTGCACCTCTCTCGATCAAGTCCTTAGTAGTATCTTTTCATTATTTCCTGTTATGGGTAAAATATGGTTCAGCGGAGTGGACTGGTAGAAGCCCAGCGAGCGAGCTCAGCAAGTCCAAAAGCTAAGACACAAGGCCAAGATAGTAGCCTTAGCTCGCTAGCGAGGCGAGCTTCAGATCTTTGGTAGAGCGAGCTACGCCTAAGACACGGGTACTGGAAGCTTGAGATCAGTACTAGCCTATGAGATCATAGGTCATACAGCATGAGCCCAGGTTGCTAAGGAGCGACCTCCAATCTAAAGTATAGCATGAGTCCCATCAATAGCCAGAAGCACACAATCCAAGCTGACAAATTAGTCAATGAGAGCGGAAAGTAACCTGTAGAAGTTATCCTATAGTGTCTAAATTGTCTATAAACATTTATTACACGATGTAACTGATATACAAATTGAGAAATTACCATTGTAACCTCCCCTGATTCTATAAATAGGGAGAAAGTCCATTGTAAAAGAAGAGTCTGAAAGAACACTAGTGGAAATTCTGCCAAATTGTAGAGAGAGCTATTTGTAAATCGCTTTTCCCCGGCAAACATTCTGGGCAATCCATTACCGTAGACGTAAAGGCCAAAATGGCTTTAGCTGAACCACATTAAAAATCTTTAGTGTGTATCTTCTTCTTCCTTTTTTTTTTTTGGCTATTTGCTATTTTTCCTCATTGGCAAAATCAAAATAACAGCTTGAGGTACCAAGAACTGCACGGTTGATTGGAGTTTGGCCCATAACCAAATTCCACCGTGAACATTTCCCATGAATGTTTGCTTGACTTACAAGCTCCATATGTTTTTGACAAGTTGAATCTACCCCAATAATGGCCCACCTGATCTACTTTCTCTAGCGTAACTGAGCTTTGATACCAACTATCATGGGCTAATAGCTTTCTAGCCAAAACCATGCGGTGCACAATGCTAACTTTTCACCAACATGCCAACTTTCTAATAAATTCGAGCTATACTTAGATAGATAATCGGGGCATTGAAGATTTGTCGTTCATACAACCAAAATCTCATACGCAACATGTATGCAAGCCTACATGAGCATGTAGTCAACGTGCCACAGAAAAAGACTCTAGTGCATATTAAGAAGGGACTTTTTAAAAAATAAAGAGAGACACTCCATTTAATTAATATATGCCTCACTACATGATTTTAAATTTGTAGGAGGATTATCTCTAAGCTCCATACTTTGACCTCTAGCACGAGTCATAGTATCCACCAAGTCACTAGACGCGCCTCCTTAAAGAGCATTAGAAGTAAAAGCCCTGTTGGTAAGAGTAGACATATTTTTTTCTAATTGACATAAAAACTTTTCTCCTAGCTCTTGAGGGTTCTAATGTACCATATCATATGGACACAAAGATAAAAATGTAAAGATTGCGACCATATACTTTTCTACTTGTATTAAACAAATGATTGATGCTAAAAAGATATAAATACCTCTAAAATGAGAAAAATTTAGAAAAATAATTTATAAGTATATTTGCTCTCAAATTCACACCATAAGCCCTTCTCTTTATGCTTTATTTTTAAGCCAAATTTTGTCCAAAACCGAATACATTTTCTTATCAAATTGATTCACATGATTGACTTGTGAAGCTTAGCTAGTCAATCAATTATATCTTGTGTAATGCTTTTGAAAGAATTAAACGATATGTGAGACACATTATCATAGATTTCCATATTTATGTGGAAAACAATTATCCAAAAAATGTATTTGTGCAAATGACAATAAATAGGGCAAAATATCCCATTATCTTTCCATAAAAATAACAACATAACATAGTTATAGTAACATTGAATAAAATTGTATGTTGTTTATACTTTTTAATAATGTTGTGCAACTTTCGTGCAACTATATATTCTTATTCTAGCTGTTTTAAATGAAAATTAGCTATTAATTATAATTTTAAAAATTGATTAATTGACTAATAATGGATGATATTTTTTTTTTTAAATAACAGTTATCATTTGAGAAATTCCTAGTCTTTCTTAATCATTCATAATTAATTTGTAATATTACAATTTTTTTTTAGAAGATAACTATATGTGAACCTACGAGAAATTTACTACACTTAATATGTAAAAACATAAATTGTAAAATTAAACTTTTTGTTGAAAATATATATAATATTTTTTTCCTTCTATTTTCTTCGTAGCTATCACAATATGAAGAAATGAAAGAAAATAAAAAAAAATGATAAGACAGAAAACATTGGAAATTGTTTTTTAAAAAAATAACTACGCATAAACGCACTAGAAATGTTCTAAACTCAATACATGAAAACATAAATTATAAAACTAATTTTTTTAGAAGATAAATAATATTTTTCTTTTCTATTTTCTTTCTATTGACGATGAAAATCAATCAACGAGTAAAGTCTAGTGTATCCCCAATCTGCAAGTTGCAAGTGCATATATGGGTAAGGGAGAGATAGAAGAAGAGGGAGAATAATGAACACCAGAAGTTTTTTAACGTAGTTCGGCTAAAGTTAATGTGACCTCTACATTCACGGTGGTTTAGATTCACTTTTGAGCGGTGGTTTCTCTATGTATTTTAGCAGAGTAACAATACATGAGTTCTCTCACTGTTCCGATAGAGTTTTTACATGTATTTTCACTATATTTGTTACAATAATCTCTCCCCCTATTTATAGAGGCATGGGGGGTTACAAGTATAATTTGACACATTGTAAAACTATCTTTTTTGTCATTATGGGTAATAAATGCTTGACGGTGGTAATCCACTATCGATTTTTGGAGGCTGATCTGTTGATTTTAAGGGCTGACTTGTCAGTTAGGAGAATGTGCCTCTAGCTGATGATTGGACTTGGGCATTCCGTACCTATGCTTGGGGTAGCTTGTTTGGCAGTCCGCGCTAGTCCTGGGTGACCTGTTAGTCATGCTAGTTGATCTCATGCTCAGGTTCAATCAAAACGAGTCTCCCATAAGATGGCTGCGGCGGCATGCTTTAACCAGTGAATTAGAGTCTATCCATAACAAGCTAGAATCTTGGTCTTGTCTTGTGTCCTGAGCTCGTGGTTGGCGACTTGGTACCTTTGTCAAGTGACCTCGGCTTTTTTGGGTGATCTAGGCCCTTTTTGTTAGACTAGTCTCTTGTTAGGCTTTTACTAATCTATTTTGCATTGCCCAAAAATATCTACAACATTAGCCCCCAACTCTCAGTTCACTTTACGAACTGGAAGTTGTAGTTTGCTGGCAAAGTCCTCATTTACAATTTGCAATGTTGTCAAGTCTTTACTTATAGTCTGTCATGTTGTCATTCAAGTTTCAATCTTTCACTTCATCTGCACCAGGCCATACCTCCTACTGTACATGTTTCATAGTTGTTAGTGTGGTAGCCTTGTTTTCTTTTAGACCGTTCAATCAAGAACAGCCAGATATCTTCTGTATTCTTCAGTGAAGCCAGACACCCTTCTTCCTTCACAGAAAGATCTAATGGGTGCCTTAGTTAAGCCTCCTCATGTTTCTGATAGTCTGGATTTTTGGTGGAGTTCTATAAGGTGTGTATGACTTGCTGCAATAGTTCTACCTTGAGGAACTTGAGAAGTTTTGTATAGGAAGCTCCCATGGATAATTCTTCTCTGAGAATCTCAGGAAGCTTTGTGACATTCCACCATAGCCTCTTCATGGCCGCATTGAATAATGTAGCTCTTTCACCCCTGTCCTTTGGCTTCCTTACATGATGGCGCAAGATGTCTCCAGGTCTTCAAGTATCTTGGGGTGATGAAGCTAAAGGATGTTCTTCTTCCTCAGGAAGACTAGAAGAGATTTGAGCAACTGCCTTTCTGGGCTCAAATGCTGACCCCTCAACTCCAGGTACCTTAGGGCACTCAAGTTAGGGAAAAAGCTATAAGCTTAGGAAAAGGGCGAGGAAGAATTGGAGCGATTTGGCTTACTAGTTGATCTCACAGCTTGTTGGAATTCATCTCTTCCTCAATCAACTGTAGGCTTGCTTTGATTTGTACTCTTGAATTTTCATGTAATTTTACCCCGTTGAAAGAGGTTTTATAGCAAATAAATTTTTTGTGGTTCTTGTTTTTCCAAGCACGTCATATTGGTGATTTAGTAGGTTGTGGTCGACAACATGAATGAGTTCCTACAAACCATAATTTGATAGGCGTTAGGTAAAATGAATGCCTGATGGGTTAATCGACCTCAGATAGCATAAATTAAATTAATATAAATGGGCTTCAGCTAATAAATCATGACTTAAAAGGATATGTGCCATATTAAATAACCAATCAGTCGTATTAGCCCATATTTGTCAACAATGAACTCGAGCATCGAAGTGCCTTTGCTAGTAATGAGTTTGGGCACCAGAGTGCCTGAGCACATAAGTTAGTGTGACATTGAGTGCCCAAGTAGGTCACACGGATGCACCTTAGTCTGCATAAGATTTTGGTACCTAGGTAGGTCGCATGGATGTATCTCGACTAGCATAACTTAGATATGGAGTTCTAGTAGGTCATACGAATGCTTCTTAGTTTGCATAAGATTTTGGTTCTTAGGTAGGTCGCACAAATGTGGCTCAACTAACACAACTTAGATGCGGAGTCTTAGTAGGTTGGATGGATGCCCCTTAGTCTGCATAAGATTTTGGTGCCCAGGTAGGTCGTATGGATGCACCTCAGCTAGCACAACTTGGATGTGGAGTCCTAGTAGGTCGTATGGGTGTGCCTTAGTTTGCACAATATTTTGGTGCCCAGGTAGGTCATATGGATGTGCCTCAACTAGCATAATTTGGATGTAGAGTGGACTAGGAGCTGTAATCTATTGCTTACGATCTAAAATCTCAAAGACCACTTGACTCATTTTCACTCCCTGTCCGTGACTCTTGGGTTTCAACCATTGGCCCGTGAAATAATTATTGCCTCAGTAAGCGTCTTTGCCAAGTTGGTGACAACTCACAGCTGGCATTTGGCAAACTGTTGGATTATGGGCATTTGATGGATTCTCAAATCCAATGGTGAGACATTTTATGCAATATAACTTGAGGAGAATTTTTTTTCCCTCTTTCATTTATCATTTGAAATTTGGAGCTCCCAAACTCTTCTTCTTCATTCTCTTTGTCAAGCCTGTGTCTGTTCATCACCGTCTGCTGTTATTGGTGTAGTTTCGGCTTACCAGACTAATAATTTGGGTTTTTGACCTCAGAAAGCCAGCTTTGTGTTCATCTCGGACCTTATCTTCAGGCTAAAATAGTGAGTTTTCTTTCTTCGAATTATGGTTTTTGGATTTTGGTATTTCACGATCTGTGTGAGACTTGCTTGCTTGTGGTTGAAAAATCTGAATGCCAGATGAAACTGTCTACTTATGCATTTTCTTTTGTCTGGTCTGGTTCTCTTGTTTGATTCATCTATAGACTTTAGGGTTCTTGATTGTTGTTTCAAGTTCTTTATCAATTTTCTGGGTTCTAGTGTCCCAACGGTTGAGTTCTCTTTATTTTTTGGAATACGGGCCTTAGATGTGGTGACTCGAGACATGTGTGGCTTGTTATATAGGAAATTACTAGTCTTAGTTTTCTTGGTATGGTTTGCTTTCAATGACCTAACCACCCTTTTTTTATGTAGATGGCAGCTCACAAACACCATGGTCATCGAATAGGGAGTGATGAGGAACTTGACTCCCCAGATGAGATCGTTGAGCTGATGCGACCTTAAGGAGTGGCGAGGTCGTTAGGGAGTTCAGTGCTCATCCAGACCCCGTTGAGGGCTAGAGGGATCACTTAATGTTCAGGCACCACATCTTGACCATCAGCTTTAACAGACTCCACGGCATGATTTGAACATTTCGGCTCCCCAAGGGATGTCATGTCATGTCGCCTTCCCCTAGCTATCACGCAGCTTATCCACCCCGAGGGTTTGTTATGATCAGCCCTTAACATATCCACATTGGGTTTAGGTCCCTGGTGCACTCTTACATTGTTGGTTTATTAAATAAGCTGAAACTCTGTCCCTTCCAGCTTACCCCGAACTCTTACTCCCATCTTACTTCCTTGGCTCTTATGTATCTGAGGAATAACCTCTCCCCATCGTCTGCCAGGGTCCTCTGTTACCTTTATAGTATTAGGAGTATGGGTCTGTAGGAGGGGATTTACTACCTTTCAGCTTGACAAATTGAGCATAGGAAGATTTTGCCGCAGGGTGATGCCAAAGGCAAATTCAACATGGAAAATTACAAAACCTGTTGGTTTTACATCTCCTGTCCATCCCTATGGTACCTTAACAATTTTGGTTTTGTTCTTACTCCGGGCGAGTGAACTGTGGACATGTAAGCTTGATGAGCTTTATACTTGTTTCTCTGGTTCTATCACTTTTTCATTTTTTTTCATAGATGAGCAGGCAAGAAATCGACTCTTGAAGTCAAGGAGCTTAGGGTTTTGGATCAATTTACTGCTTTAGATGATCTCCAAAATGTCTTTTGATTTCATAAGGGCTTTCTGTGCTCGCACAAGCTCACTCCGACTTTGAGTACTGAGCTCACTAAAGAGATTAGAGCCCGTTAAACCAAGGAGATCAACCCAGCAAACTTCAAAAATTTCACGGACACAATGAAGCTCATCCTTCGAAAGCCTCCACCTGATGTTTCTACATTGACCTCATCAGCTCCTGATGCCAACAAAACTCTCACTGTTGCAAGTCAACCTTCAGCTTTAGTAGTTGTACCCTTGTAGGAGTTGACTCCCACTTCATGTTTTGAGATGGCCACTATAGTCAAGGTCGCATCCTTTTTTGAGCCCCTACCAAAACGCAAAAGAAGGGCAAAAGGAAGAAGGTTGCTACCTCCTAAAAGCGGATGATGCCAGAAGTTGAGGTCGAGGAGTAATTTTCTGGCCTTGGTCCAAAGACAGAGGAGTACCTCCATTTCCTTCTGCAAAACATCGGTATGGTCTTGGGGCCTTATAATAGGGCCTCAATATTGGAATCGAAGGACTTTTTAACTGATGGGTTACTGACCTACAGAGCTTGCCACGACCTACTAGTAAGTAAAGTCCTGTTATCTTAGTTTTCCCCCCTTTTTTGTAATTTAACTCGATCGTTTGATTTTTTCAGAACTTCCTGACAACAACAAAGGTGAAAAAGTCACTCCAAGATTGGGAGAAAAAGAAAGCAAGTCTTGTGGATAACCTGGTTAGCATCATCATTGAGGTGTTAGAGTTGATAGAGAAAGCTAAGGACGCCGAGGATGCTCCATCGCATGAAGTGTAAATCGTGAGGCTGTTGCATTAAACCTTGGTAGAGTAGTTAACAATCTGACAAAAGCAAAGATTGATCTGGACTTGGCAATCCAATGGGTCGAGCTAGGAGTGAAGCAAGCTGAGATAGCAGAGCAACGAGCTAGGGCAGCAAAGCAGCAAGCTAGGGTAGTAGAGCAACGAGCTAAGGTTGTTGTGAAGGAGTTTCAGGTGACCAAGAAAGAAATTGCTCTTGGAAAGGAAGAGGTCACTATTGTCAAAGCAAAGACAGCTTTGCTAGTTGTAGAAGCTGTAGAGAAGGCAGAATCTGAAACCAGTTCCTCCTTCTTCTACACCCTGCGGGAGCAACATCCGGAGATGGACTTCTCTTTTTTTGGTCAGGGGGCCCTTGAGGATGTTGAACGCTTCAAGAGGACTCTGCTAAGGTTAGATCTTCCAAAAAGGGTGCAAAGTCCACAGTTGAAGCTTCTCCCATTGAGGGTGCCACTAAAAGGGAGAGCGGCTGATAGGTCATGGAAGCTACTAGTGATCAAGTGATGGTCGACCCTGTTGCTCCTTCCACTAACCCTTTACCCTAAGAAGGCTTAGCTCCAGAGGATCCGATTTCTTAGGCCCTGACTTTTGTAATTTTGAATCTCCTTTTTGAACTCTGTATCCATTTCTGGACTTTGCATACACTTGCCTCATCGAAGGAGGAGTTAGATGAATATTTACAATATTTTTGATTGCTTCCCCTTAATTCCCATATTTGAATGACTTGATAAATTTATGTGCAAATGAATGCCTAATGGGTTACACTTCAGTTAACATTCTTCATCCGATACATTGCTTGCTTCCCGGGCAAGACTTTGTTGAAATTTTACTAAAAAACAAACAAATACAGACATAAAGATTCGAGGAAACACTTAAGTGCTTTCACTAATTTTTTGAACAGTTTTACAAAATTCAGATATCTATTGATAATATGGGCAGAGATGCTCAACGTTCCAAGCTTGAGAGATTTCAACCCCATTCATGTCTGCCAGGTGGTAAGCTCTATTCCCCAAGTTTTCTTTGATCATGTATGGACCTTCCCAGTTTGGGCCTGGTGTCCTGTCACTAGCCTTATGCACTCCAGATAAGATGAGGCACAAAACAAGATCACCAATTTTGTAGCTTTAGGCTCAAACTTTTAGATTGTAGTATCTTGCAACCCATTGCTGATAGGTTATGACCTTGAGGCAGGCTATTCCTCTCGTCTATTCTATAAGGTCGAGACTCACAACGAACAACTGATCGTTATCTTCTGGATTGAGTGTTACTCGCCATTGTGTGTTCACCTTGAATTTTGCTGGGATCATGGCCTTGGATCTATATACCATTAAAAAGGGAGTTTCTCCTATAGTGCTACAAGCTATGGTTCTTTAAACCTAAAGCACCTTCTATAGTTCATCTACCCATGCTCCCTTTTTGGCTTCAAACCACTTTTTTAAGATCTATTTGATGATCTTGTTGATGGCTTCAACTTGTCCATTAGCTTGAGGATGATCCATAACTGAGAAGTTCTTCACAATCCTAAGGTTGCTGCAAAACTCAATGGGCTTCTCACTGCTGAACTGGGTCCTGTTGTCAGTGATAATCTATTGAGAGACTCTAAATCTACAAATAATTTTATCCCATACAAACTTGTTAACCTTCACAGAAAATATTTGTGATAGTTCTATTGCCTCTGCCCATTTAGTGATATTGTAAACTGTAACTATTGCGTGCTTGCAATTTCCACGACCTGTTAGGAGTGGTCCAATTAGATCCATGCCCTAGATCACGAAGGGCCATGGACTGACCATTTGTTATAGGTAGGCTAGCGGAGCTCATAGAACTTTAACGAACCTTGAGTACTTGTCACATTTTCTCACAAGGTCTAAGGCATCTCATTTCATTGTTGGCCAATAGTACCTTTGCCGGAGTGCTTTCTGAGCTAAAGATAGCCCTTCAACATGATTTCCACAATGGCTAGCATGGATCTCTTTTAAGATGGTTTCATAATCACGGCTATCAATGCATCTTAGAAGTGGAGTTAAGAACCCTCTTTTGTACAACACATCATCATAGATGCAATATCTGGCTGCCCAAGCTCATAATCGCCATGTCTCAAGCTTATCTTGAGGCAGTTTTTCATCTTATAGGTAATTAATAATTGAACACATCCACGAGTCTTGGGCTGTGGCAATTGTCATCATAGCGTCCCTTTGTTCTATACTCGGGGATAAGAGGAATTCCACTAGGATTACCCCTAGGAAGTCCGTATCCTTCATTATAGCTAGGTAAGCTAGGGCATTAGCATACACATTTTGAGCTCGTGGTATTTGATTGACTTTGTAATGCTGAAATAATCTCAATAATTCCTAGACCTTTTGTAGATAGATGGTCATTTTTAACCCTCTAGTCTGGTACTTTCCCCGTACATGGCAAATAATGAGCTGTGAATAACTAAAAATCTTTAATCTTTCAGCTCGCACTTCTTTTGCTAGTTACAACTGGACTATTAATGCTTCATACTTGGCCTCATTGTTCGTAGCTTGGAAACTAAACCTTAACATGCAAAGGATTTTATGCCCCTCTAGGTTGATAAGAAATACTTTTGCCCTGGCTTTTTTCTCACTTGACGACCCATCAACATATAGTTTCTAACATGGAGCCTCTGAAGTCTCTACTTCTTCTTGTATGGGCCCAGTGAATTTAGTAATAAAGTCTACCAAAGCCTACCTTTTGATCATTGGTCTAGGCTTATACTTGATGTCAAACTAGGTTAGCTCAATTGCCCACTTGAGTCTGTGACCTGAGACATCCGTCTTTTGCAGGACTTGTCTAAGTGGGAACTACACGAGCACTTCTATGCTATGTGCTTGGAAGTAGGGTCACAGCTTTCTTGATGCAACTACCAGGTAGTAGGCAAGTTTCTCCACAGGCGAGTACCTTATCTAAGCATCTAGTAGCCTTTTGCTCACATAGTAAATGGGGAACTGAGCTTTACCTTCTCGTATCAAAGCCATACTGAGAACATACTGGGATACTGTTAGTGAAATAGGTGCCCTAGAGTCAATTGGATTGAGCTCTATTGTATTTATCACTGTACATTTTGTTGATATGTTAAT
>JANHAO010003264.1:0-26491 GCA_026873985.1 Saraca asoca
CATTGTATTTAAGGAAGTTTTTCAAAGAATAAAGTAGGTCTTCTTTTACATGTTGCTCTATGCTATTATACATGTCATATATCTTCATGAAAATACATTAGATATTGTATATATATATATATGAATATTTATTTTATTATTTATAACGGGTTATCAGCTAGTTGTTTATGTAAAAGGACACCACTAAGTAATGAAAAAAAAAAAAAACTGATGTTAAGAAACTATTCAAAGGTGTTCTTATTTTTCAGTTTCTAAAACCATGTTTTGAGTTACATTAAAAATACAAAAGTACAATTTCTCAAGTATTTTTATTTTAATTTTCTATTATCAAGACTTTTTTAAAAAAATCAAAGCTACCCATTGTAGCTCATGCATTTGTGTGTATTATAATTTTCACTTAAATTCAGAGGAAAGTTTAACAAAAGAAGGAATCCAGAATTTGTGTTACAATTTTATTAACTTTCTTTTAATGATTTAAATTTTAGAACATTTAAATTCTTAGAATAAGCCATCAAATAAGCCCTGAATTTTTTTCCCACAACGTTCTGGTATCAACTTCTAAACAATAGTGATGAAGAAGACGTGGTACGATATAAGATTGGAAAGAAAATTCTAATTATTCAATAATTATCTAAATATGTAATTTCAACGTTTAATTTTAATGCAAAATTTAGATCACTTTAGATTTTTTTTTTTTTTTTGTAAATACCTCTTTGCCTTACATATGTATTTCCTTAATTTAAATAATCTTTTAACTGTTTATCTTTGTAATATGTGGGACATGAAAAAATCATTCTCTCACATATGTTTGTTTTTTTCAGAGGGTAAAGCCTTTTAAAAAATGAGATTTATTAAAATCAAACTTTTGACTCAATAATATGTATCTAATTTTAAAATTGTGGTTGATATTTGATGAAAAATAAAAAAATCAATTAAAATCAATTTTCTTAGCAACTAAGAGTTTAGTTTTTCTTAAAGTTACAATCAATTGTATTTTGTCAGTTCATTGAATCTATTTTCCTAATCATTGAATCTATTTTTTTAGTGATTAAAAGGTAGCTTTTCCAAGAGTCACAACTATTTCTATTTAGTTAGTTCATTGATTAGGGGGTTTGATTTATTAAAAGTAATGTTCAATTAGTCATTAAGTGTTGTGGGTGTTTTCAGGAGTGGGCTCAATGAGGCAGGTCCAGCTGAGTAAGACTCAGTAAAATGACAAGATCACCAAAAGGGAATGCCAACCCACTGACAGTAAGGGAAGGGCGCGAGACGAGCTCTAAAGCGGAAGCCTGCACCTGTAGAGCAGCATTCACCTTGGGTCGTTAGGGGGAAAGCGAGCTACGACTAAGGAATCTACCTAGCAAGCTCAGATTCAGAAGGTTATCTGCATTAGTGTGAACTAAAAGACTAACAATCAAATTAGACAAGCAATCTCCACTCCCAAGGGAACAGTAAAGGTATAATCAATGGTCAAGAGCACATCTTCCAAGTCGGCAAAATAGCCCCTAAAGGGAAACACCTACCTGCAGACCTTGCAAATATGATTAAATAGATTCTAAATTGTCTGTACAAAATAGCTACATGATATAACTAATGTACAAATCGAGAAATTACCATGATAACCTCCTTCGTTTCTATAAATAGAGGGTTAACCCACTGTAAAAAGAGGGAGAGAGAGAGAAAAGAGGGAGATAGAAGAAGAAGCTCTGTAAAAAAAAATAGAGAGAAAAGAGTCTGTATATTGTAACCCAACACACCCAAACAGTGAAACCTCCACCCGTCGGACAAGAAATACAATCAACGTGGACATAGGGGCCGAATTGGCTTTAGTCGAACCATGATAAAAATGCCTCTAGTCTTTACTCTTCCCTCTCTTCTACTCACATGCTCACAACTCACAATCTGGGTGTTGGCCAAAGTCTGGGTTCCTTGAACCAAATTTTACCTTCAACATTTTAGCGCTAAAAGGAGGGCTTCTGAACCTTCAATTTATTTTTCCTCCATTTTCGTGATTCATTGAGCAACTGCAATGGTAAGAGGAAGAGTAAAAAGAGGTATCGATGTTACCGCGGGTTAACTAGAAGATTGTGTCGAATAGCGAGAACTATCACTAGGGGGCTCAGCTTTCTCGGCCACTAGCGTATCTACTGTCCTAATGATGGATATAGTTAACAATGGGGCACCATTGACTACCTACCACCATGTAGCCCTTGAGGCTCGAGGAGAGCAAACCTGGCATCGGTGCCAAGAAGCGCTAGATAAAATAGTGAAGGAGACAGTTGAAATGGTCAAAACGTTAGCCCGGGCACAGATTCAAGGAATACGAGAATGGACTCAAGTCATAGTACCTGGGAAGGCCCGACATTTTGGTGCAACTCACCCCTCTTGCTCGCGAGCAAGGGTAAAGGTTCGGTGAACCTACAAGAATTAAGGTGACCAATAACCCAAAGGTCTGCATCACTCGAGAGGTTCATACTGATCCAATAGGAAGCGTCCCTCGAAATCCCGTTCTTGTGATCAAAAGAGAAATGAGAGCCAATAATCTCCTAGTCGGCAACACGAGATGCACGGCTCGATGCTTGAAGAGCTCTTTTGTAGAGTGAAACAACTCAAGGAGCACCCTCGAGCTCAGGATGATCGAGATCACTATAAATAGGGAGCACCTTTTACCAGCGAGATAGAGAGACAACCACTCCCTCATGGACTTAAGGTCCCCGCGATCTCACAATATAATGGGGACAACGAGCCTTATGACCACCTAGATGCATTCAATATTCTGATGGACCTCCAAATGACTAACCCACTGGTCAAATGTTGAGTTTTTCTAGCCATACTCGGGGATATACCCTAAACCTATTTTAAGAATTTCCTGACTTGCAGCATTAGTAGTTGGGAAGAATTCCAAGAGAAATTTATTGATCAATACAAAGCCTTAAAGAGACAACTCATGCCACTTTGCCATCTCATGATGATTTTCCAACAAGAAGGCAAATCACTGAAAGACTACATTGCTTAATTTGGGCATGAGATCAATTATGTGGAGAGACCATCCAATGAAGGTATCCTGACTGCAATCCCCACAGACTCCGTAAGCGCGAAAAATTTTGGGAAAACATCTATAAATCCCCAATAAGGGATCTTGTAGAATTTTATGAGCGAGCTGCCAAGGAGGTCAGATAGGAAGAAGCTTTTGGTGTAGAAAGGCTCGGAAGCAAGGACAATGTGAACCACCCTAACCAAGGGAGCATAAGAGGAAATACCCTAAACAGGTATGGTGACAAGCCGATGAAGAAGGCTAAAAGTGCCAACTCCTATACCAGAGTTGGCACGACAGTCAAAGCATTCTGACGAACACTCAGGAGCACATCTTCACAATTGAAAAGGATAGGGAAGATTTTGGGAGACCCCCACCGTTGAAAACTCACAACAAGCATAGGTGTAATAGAGGTAAGTTTTGTGCCTACCATAGCGAAGTCGGACACGATACAGCAAAGTGCAGAGCACTTAGAGACACCATTGAGGGCCTTATCTGACAAGGTTGCCTGTGAGACTACGTGGTGTCAACTCTCACATAATGCCCCTGGCATCACCCATGACAATGATGGCTCCAATGCCCAAACATTTTCTTCTCTCTTACATACTATTGTTTGAATATAGATAGAAATCTTAGTCTTGTTCATAAATCCTAATAATGAGATTTTTAACAAATTTTCAAGAAACTCAAACATGGATCCACAAAAAGAAAAAGTCGACAACTTTACGGCACCATTCCTCTAGAGCTCAACAAATGAAATAGCATGTTTGAGAGCAAGATATTAAGTCCAGCACAAGATCATCGGCATGACCTCAAGTCTACCACAGATCACTGGCACAACCTCAAGTCTGGCATAGGATCGCCAGCATGGTTTCAAGTCTGGCACAGGATCACCAGCACAGTCTCAAGTCTGGCATAAGATTGCCAGCAAGATTTTAAGTCTGGCATAGGATCGCCGACACGATTTCAAGTCTAGCATAGGATCGCCAGCAAGATATTAAGTTTGGCACAGGATCGTCGACTAGCCTAAATGGTGAAAATCATGAAAGGCATAGCTCTCATACGGCCTATTACCCGCAGCTCTCATACGGTCTATTACCCGTAGCTCTCATGTGGCCTGTAGCTCTTACACGGCCCATCTGGACTCTCACTTTCTCACTCAAACATACACGCTCAAACGTGTGGTATATAATTCTCGCTAAGTGAATTACTAGCATGTATTGCCCGAGATGAATTGATGTAGCCAATTAGCCACTTGATGTAGCACATATCATTTTTAATTATGAATTGGTAGCTTAAACCTATTTATATGCGTTTTCCTATTAATAAAAGTTAAATAATCTGTTTGCTATTTAATATAATGTGGTCCAAGTTTTTGTTAAGTTGTGACTTGTAGGAAACAGTTTGTTGCAATTCACCAACTCTCTGGAAAAATGCCCATCGCAACATTCATGCAAGAGTGAAGACAATTACTACTATTGAGTATCTTTGATCATGCAAAGTCCAGAACAAAGAAGGGCACTCATAGCAAAAAAAAAAGTCTAGCTTTGAGAAGCTAGACCCTGATGAGGAGCGAGTTTAGCGTTTGGAGTAGACGAAGTGTCTCTTGCCTGGCCATACATAGGCTCCATGATTTGCGGGCTAATCTCTCCATTGAAAGCACTCTCAGCATGAGGATCACGGCTCACAGATGTTACTGACCTACCCCTGGTCACCATCTTCTTAAAACCTTCGATAGCATTCAAAGCCTTCGATCCAAAGAAGGAAAAGTCCAAATTCAGATGATGCCTCCATAGGGTGTAGAGGAAAAGTGAGCTCATTTTGGACTCTGCATCCTTCGCGGCCTTAGCATTCTGCTCGACAGTTGTGGCTATGATCTTGTCAACTTCCTCCTACTTTAAAGAGAATTCTTTTCTGGCCACTTCAAGATTATCCCTGGCAACCTCTACTCGCCGTGTAGCAGTTTTGAACCTTCAATTTGCTGAGTCAAAGCCTCAGAGAGCAATATCTCTATCATTCTTCATCTGGTGCAGCTCTTCGACTGCCTTGTTGAGCTCAGCCTCAATAACCTCACATCTCACCACCTCATGAGTTCGGGCCTCCTCAACCTCCCTCTTCGTGATCTCAGCTTCTCGCGCCTTATCTTCCATCTCCTGGGCTTTGGTGGTCATGACGGTTCAATTTTCTATGAAGCTGGCATTCTTTCTCTCTACGGATTGAAATGACTCCCCCATCTTAACTGCTCCCAATAGACACTAGAAAGCGAACTATGGAAAAAGTGAAAGAGAAGCAAAAACATGATTTACCAGTAAGATCTTGTTAGTGACAAAGCGTGTTAATCCCCCACTCAAAATCTCTATCTCTAATGGCCGTGGGTAAGAATGAGATCTTAAAATATCCCGTAGATTTTCCCAGATGAAGTCAAAGTACCCTTATGTCTCGGAGCCATTATCTAGTTGAGGCTCCCCTGCTATCGCCTCCTGAGTTGCTTGTTCTGAGATACCAACGACCCCCTTCCCTCTACTAATTCTTCATTTCTTGGCAAGAGGGTTGGATGAGGTAGTGATCCTGGTCGCCTCGGCCATTCCATGATGGAAAGAAGGAGCTGACTCTAGAAAAGGCATCATGTACACCCCAGGAAAGGGTTAGTTTGGATCAATGGGAGTTGCCATAGTAGCAGGATTCGAAGAGGTTGCAATGACCTTAATCTCTTCCAAATTGTCAGAGGGAGGCCTTTCAAAAACAAGTTTCACCATTTCCTCGTAGTTGTTAAAGTGAGCTAGTCCAATCTCTTTCAATCAGCGAACTCCAGTCTCTTTGGTGAGCTCGATGCTCAGTGCAGGAGCTAACCTATGAGCCCGAAGGAGGTTGTCATCAAATTTGAGATCGCTTTGCAAATCACCTATAGCCACAAATCAACATAGCACCTCGGCCTCCTTAGCTTCAAGTGTTAGCTTCACTTTGCCAGCCCCAACTGTAAAAAATGAAATGAAGTGTTAGAACTACGACACAAATCACAAGAGCTCACGTGATCGCAACTCGCATACCCAGTGTTAAGACATAATCAAAGTTGTGAAGCAAAACCAAAGAAGGACATGAAATGTAGAACCAGCGGGTTTTGTACTGGTCGACATCTGATTTGCCCTTAGCCTCTCCCTGAGGCAGAGCTCGTTTGAATTCAGAATTTCGGGTGAAAGATAGTAGATTCCATTCCCAAAAATTGTGCTTCTCATGCTGAAAAGGTGACACAAAACCCTCACAGACAGAAGAGGAAGATTGCTCCTTCGATACGTGAGCGCCAAGGAGACGAGTTGGGTATAAGAGTTCAGAGACAGCTGTGAAGGTGCTAGCTTCAACTTATTCAACAAATTGATAATGAATGGGTGAACTAGAAACCTTAACCCCATGTCAAGATGATTGGGGCTAATCATGATAAACCCAGGAGGAGGATGAGTAGTGTGATCATCAAGAGAAGGAGCCATAAGGCAGCAACCTTTGGGAATACGAAAATTTTCCACTATACCCATAAGCTTACACATTTCAATAGTTGAAGCATAATGCTTGAAAATTGAGCAATCTAAGGAACCTACAGCAACATGTTGCCTCGCACTAGGCTCAAGTTTAGGAAGAGGCTGCTCAGCAACCTCACCGCTCCTGAGAGCAACACCAACTATTGGGTACATCAGCTCCTCACTACTGGCCAAAGATTTGGGTTCAATACTTCTGACCAAGTGGCCACGGCATCTATGGCTACCATCTATGCAAAACATAAAGAAAAGAAGGGACTGGTCAAGCCTCCAAAGACAAAATCCTCCCCAGAATGACTACCCAAACAAAATTGCAAAATCCCTATATAGGCAAACCATAGCATGCCCCGAACCATCTAGACAAGCACTAAAACTATTGATAAACTTGAAAGGGTCTAGCTAACAAAACCCGATTGGGTACCTAAAATTCCCAAAAGGGGAGAAAGCTTGAAATAGCAGATCAAGAATTGGCAGATAGAATGTCTGATGACAAGTTAACCTATATTACCCATAAGGAGCGAAAGGCTAGAAAGGCTTACCGTGATAAAGAGGTGAGTCAAACTCTAGAACGATTCAAGAAAGGAACAAACTTCTAGCCAAGATGATTAGAGCACTGAAATGGCAAAGCAATAGGCATGAGATCCAGAAGACTAACTCGATGACGACTACTTGAAAGTCTGAAGAATGAAAAGAACTGATGAAACAAGAATACAGAGAGATAAGTACTTAAATCCTGCTTTTCTATAATCTCAATCGTCCAGATGTTTGATTTGATAATTGACCAAATACCATGAATCCGACCGTTTGCACAAGCTCCAGAATTGAACTTTCACTGAAATGACAATCTTGGAAAATATGCACATTAAATGAGGATAACGATGACAAGTGTAGATGAAAAGATGAGATAAGAATTTGAACAAAGACATCGCACCCTTCAAACTAACGAATTGCAGCTCTTGGCTCGCAAAGTGAATCTAGAATTGAAGACTAATGTTGTGGGTGTTTTCCGAAATGGGCCTAATGAGGCAGGTCTAGCTAAGTAAGACTAAGGAAAATGACAAGATCACCAGAAGGGAATGTCAACCCATTGATCATAAGGGAAGGGTGTGAGACGAGCTCAGAAGCAAAAGCTCACACCTGTTGAGCAGTGTTCACCTCAGGTCGTTAGGGGGAAAGTGAGCCACGACTAGGGAATCCACCCAACAAGCTTGGATTCAAAAGGCTATCCACACTAGTGTGACCTAAAAGACAAACAATCCAATCAGACAAGTGACCTCCACTCCTAAGGGAATAGTAAAGGTCTAATCAATGGTCAAGAGCACATCTTCCAAGCTAACAAAATAACCCTTAAGGGGAAACACCTATCTACAGACCTTGCAAATCTAATTAAATAGAGTCTAAGTTGTTTGCACAAAATAGCTACATGATGTAACTAATGTACAAATCAGGAAATTACTGTGATAACCTCCCTTGTTTCTATAAATAGAGGGTTAACCCACTGTAAAAACAGGGAAAGAGAGAGAAAAAAAAGGGAGATAGAAGAAGAAGCTCTATAAAAAAAATAGAGAGAAAAGAGTCTGTATATTGTAACCTAACACACTTGAATAGTGAAACCTCCACCCGTCAGACAAGAAATATAATCAGCATGGATGTAGAGGCCAAATTGGCTTTACCTAAACCACGATAAAAATGCCTCTAGTCTTTACTCTTCCCTCTCTTCTACTCACTTTATCTACTACTTGCATGCTCACAACTCACAATCTAGGTGTTGGCTAAAGCCTAGGTTCCTTGAACCAAATTTTACCATTAACATTAAGGGTCCTTGTGATTTTAGATGTTAAAAGGTTATAAATAGGAGCTTTTCTATGTATGTTTTAGCAAGTAAATGAATTATTTAGAGTTTTGGCTTTTACCTTTCAATTTTGAAGGTTGTTGTACTTATTTTTAGGATTAAACTTATTCAGTTGTTTCGTATTTCTATCCAAGGAGGGGGACTCCTCACATTTTTCAAATTCCTTTTCGACCTAATTTTCCTAACACTTATTCATCAAAATTTCCTTAAATCTTGATCTACATCAGTTTTGGCATCAGAACAAGTTTATTTCCTTGTGGATTATTGATCATCTTAATGGCCACAAGAAGTTAAAGTGAATATCGATGTAGATTTATGGATTGTGAAATAGATGACTTGTTGATGTGCATTGTAGGAAATACAACATATTTTTGATGGAGTTGCTAGCCTTGTTAAACTTGGAAGGAGGCAACGACAAGGAGAATACAAATAATCAAGATGCTCAAAAGATGAGGAAAATACAAACGATGAAGAAGCTAAAAATGAAAACCATGATGCATTACAAGAAATTAGCCTATTTCCCATGACAAATATCATGGGAAATTGTGTGATTACCATGGGCAATCAATTTTCCCATGGCATTGCCCATTGTTTATGAATCATGGAAAAATGAGGCAAGGGTAAATTTTCCCACAATATATATATTTTACATTTTTCCATGATGTTGGCCTTGGGAATGTGTTAAAAAAGTTCCTATGGCATTTATGTCATGGCAAATAGTTTTATTGCCTTCCCATTGCTACTACCATGGGAACATGCAAATGAATTTTTTAAATATTATATTGGAAATTAATTAAACACATAAATAAAAATATTAAAATTAATTACAATGAAATCAATACTACCAAAACAAGTAAAATTTATTTTCATAAATATTATTAAAATATTATATAAATTATTTATAAAAATGAAAAAAATACAAAATCAAAGATCATCCAGATTAGTGATCTTGCCCACTCTAGTCCTCATCCACCTCCTTATCACCATGCTCATTAGGAATAATGCTATCTCAAAGATTGAGGGTATTGAAGATGATCTTAATCTACTATTCACACTTGCTTCAAAGGTGGGCGATCTCGTAATCATGACTTGAAAGCACTTCCTTGAAGATTGCTCGATTACACATATCTCCTCGTTTAGAGCTGCAACATGATGCTCCATCTCCTCTTTCTTATTGATAGCGATAGAGGAGGAAGGACCACACATGGAGTGCCAAGTGCCAGTGGAGAGGCCCTCGTTGCCAAGGTGATAGATTTTGCCTTACTTTGACCCACCTATCATTTGAAGCTAGGAAACCTCATTAACCTTGAGAGTGAATTATGAAGCATTGGAGGCGATGGCTACAACATACTGGGTGAATAAAATCTCTACAGCTTTTTGAGTGGCTATAATCTATAAAAAAAAGTTTAGAGGTTAGATGTGTCATTAATTTCTTAAATAAATATATATATACATAGGTCATCTCCGATCGCTTGTTTGCCTGGTGACTTTTCTTATATTTTAAAGCATTAGTGTTAATAAATATGAATCAAATTAATAAAGATGAATCAAGTTATAGTGGTGGCTTACCAGTTGCCTTTTATTCTTAGTTATAGGAATGGAACCACCGGTGTGATAGGTGGGTCCCTATCCATTAGTGGAGGCCTTATTCTTCTTATTTCAATCAGAGACACCTTTGTAGTCATGATATTCCTAAGTCTCTAAGAGTTTGTCCAAGACTCCTTAGTGATCCACTAAGGCTTGTGGCCCTTTTCCTGAGCCTCCCACATCATGTCTTAGAGCCACTCAATCGCCTTAAAGTTGAAGTTTCTATTGATGGTGGCCTCATGGTGGTGGTCCCACCTAAAGTAGTCCTACAAAATAATTGAGGTTAGTATACATTTTCCATAATATTCAGATATAAACCTATTCTTCAAATAAAACATAAATGGTATGATTTTTACCTTGAACATCCTTAACCATAAACCACTCATGGTAGGGTTTACTTCCCTTCAACTCAGCCATGCATAAAAAATTCTTACTCTCAATGATGGTGTATATGACCTACACAATGGAAGTAGGGTCAATGAACATGTTGATGTATAAAAAAGAGTACATAATTAATTGTAATAAACAATATATAATAACCATGAAAATTAATTATGATCACAAATACTCACGTGTGGTCGTCTGGCTTAAGCCACGATCTGCTGTCCTCCCCATGGCCAGTGAGGGAGGTGCCTACTATTAGGGGTGTGCAGTAGCCTAAATGGTGGACAATGATACTACAATCAATTATGTCTGGACTTAGGATCTAGAGGTGGACATGAAGGGTGTGGTAGGCATGTAAGGTTGGGATGGAGGTGGGTGGTGAATATGTTGGAGAAGTGGGGAAGGGAGCTGTGGTGTTATGGTGAGGAGAAAGTGTGGAGTGGGGGGAAGATGTGGTGTGATGGGTGGAGTCAGTATAGTAGCACGACTGCAACCTCTAATGGCCTTATCACCTCTTTTACTTGTAAAATGACTGCATACTAACATATACAAAAAAAAAAAAAAAAATAAAATCTAAGTTCAAATCTTATATATCATATTTTCCTGAACATTAACTTAACACTAATTTTAGGTCTCATTGTTTTCTTCCTTAGCTTAGAAGAACACCAAGTTCAAGTACGCTAGTACTACAAGGAAATAGCATCAAAGTTAAATAAATGATATTATATTAATTAGGAAATGTCAGTTTGTAGTAATATTTATATAAAATCAATTACTCTATATAAGTTAGGGAATAAAAAGCCATCTAATGAGGAAGTTAAAATTTTCTCCATTCAGGATTAGGCAAGATTCAGAGATGAAAATGGATACAGCATCTTCAAACAATAAATGTGGGATCTAACCATAATCCACGATTGGTGCTAGGCTTAGTGACGGGTGTTGAAACTATAAGAATTTAAAGTATTGAACTACCCTAATTTTGAAGGAGTGTGAGCCCAAGTTAAACCTAAGGGATTGAATAACTAATTTAAATGTTGATTGGAATATGGGATTTTGATATCTAGGATAGAATTTAAAGACAAAATTTCTAAGATGATATAATAATCAAACAAAATTGGAAAAGGGTAATTTAAATGGGAAAAACTTCAATCCAAGAGAGATTCATGCATTCAATTCTAAGATTGATCCTTGACACAAATTGTATTATCCTTTCTTTTTTATTACTTAGTCAAGAATTAATTTAAGTCTAACACCCAAATTAAATTTTTATCATTTTTCCCTAATTTTCTTAATTCAAGCCCAAGACCCAAATTAAATCTTATTGTTAATTGACTCGAGCCTAGCACCCCAATCAAATTAACAATAGCATTGAGAATAGGAAGAGGCTAATATTAGATAACTATTATACAGTAGTGCATAATCATTTAATCCATCCTACATTTTCCTTAGATGTTAAACAATCATACACCAACATATAATCATAATACCTAATTGCTACTATACTAAACTGTCATAACAATTATAGATTATGAAGTTTAAGCTAATAGATAATCACAATAAACAATCAACTAATGAGTCCTATTAGGTGATCATCTTATGCAATTAAAATAAAGAAATAATAGGTAACCAAATTAGGAATAAATCAATAATATAAATTAGGTCTCACAATCACAATTGAATTGAAGCATAATTTTCCTTAAATTGAAAGAAGAGTTTAGGTAATCATTAAAAGAGAATTAAAAATGAAAATAAAAGAAAAGAAAAGATCTAAAAGGGACTAGTGTTCTTGTCCTAAGAGAGCCCTTACCTCTTTAAAAATTTAGAGAAAAAGAGTAGAATGAAAGAATCAATCTCTAAGAGCTTCAACTAGGTTTTTCAATTAGTTATCTTATTCTTTACTTAGGTTAGTGAATTAGGTTGGATAAGGGCACAATTGGACATTGGCATCTTCATAAGAGTTTATTGACAATGAAATCTGGTTCTACCATATTCTAGCCAATGAGTAGGGTTCTTAAACCCCAAGCTACTTTCTGATCTGTGAAATATGAAGAAAGGAAGAAAATGAAGAAGATGGAGAGGAAGAAAAACAATGGAATGTAGTGTTTTAACGTGGTTAAGCTAAATCTGGGCAGAACTGGACCCTATGTCCATGGTAGAGTTTTTATTGATTTTTAAAGAAGTTTATAGAGCTTTTGCTTATTGGTCTCTATCCCCTTCTACAAGAGTCCTCCTCCTCCTCCTTTTATAGAGGATGGGAGGTTACATGTAATGATTACAAGTTGTAATTATGTTACATTAAGTATTAAATGTATAAGATAATGCAATCTCCTACAATCCATCTTTTGCAGGCTACTTTCTGTGGAATGGGCCCCTCCTATCTATTAAATTTGAGGCTTAACATGAGCCTGTCTGGAGTTCCATCTCTCTAGGCATCTTGCTAAGCTTCTTGCCTGGGTGACGCCTCTCCTTTGTGAGGTTATGTCCTTGAGCTCATTGTTATCCTTCATTCAATGAGAACGAGCTTGAGGCTGGTGAAGCAAGCTTGATCCTTACGTGAGCTGAGGGTTAGTGGAGCAATCTGTTGAGTGCGTGAGCTAGGATCTCACACTCATGTCCTTAACAGGTTAGGCATCTTCTACTTTCTGTTGGGCTTCTAGTCCTACTTTGTAAGACTGATTTTTACCTATAACATAAGCCCCCTAACACTTAGTTCGCTTTACGGACTGAGAATTGCAATTTTTCTGAGGCCTTATTTGCACTTTCAATCAAAGTTTTTGCTTGGCCGTATTGTCATTTCAGATTTCATTTTTGTCATTTCATTCTGCTTCAGACCATACTTCTTACTGTCTATGATCTCTAGCCATTGGCGTGGCAACCTTATTTTTTTTAGATCATTTGATCTAGGATAGCCAATTATCTATTGGGTCTTTTACTAAACCTAGACTAGTTTAGAAAATCTGAGAAGCTCTTCCTATTTCTTCATGGAACAGCTTGATGGATGCTGTAGTAGAGCCCTTCATGTTTCTGGTAGTTTGGCTGCCGGTGAAGCTCTTTGAGGTGTGGATGGTCTGTTATAGAAGTTTTGGAGGCGCAAATGGCCTATTGCACGTGACTTCTCTATAGAACCCATCTTGTTGTCTCCTATAAAGTCTTGTGTAGATCTTGGATTACCTTTTCATGGCCTTGTCATGATTTCCAACCTTGCCAGACAAACTCCCGGTGTCTGTTCGGATTACTATAGGCCTGGTCTGGGAGGAACCACTGGCGTAAGAGGAATATAAGTAGGAGTAGTCAAGCTTGCTGGTCTTCCTACTTGTAGGAGTTCATCTCTCGATAACTAGCTTTTTGCTTTCAACAATAGCTTTAGGCTTTATGCTTTTGATCTTGTACCTTGAATCTTTTGATGTAAACTTTACCTCATTTGGTGAGGCCTTTTTAATGAATGAGCTCTACTCTGTTGTTTTGCTCCTAAGCATTATATCGAATGCTTTGTATCTTGTTGGATGTATATTTCTATAGATCAATGAAATGTCTCTCTGACCAATTGGCCATATTTTTAACTTATAGCTTATCTTTGTCGTTTGATTGCCCTAATTTGTAACGGGCAATAGTTAAGATGCATGTGAGCTGTGCCTGGCAAGAGATTGCATGCAAGCTACGATCATTCAGCTGTATATTACCTATGGATACTTAACTGTATGAGAGCTACAGTGGATTTATTTTAGCATCCACGCATTATGGTGAGCTCACAGCTCGTTATCGGGTCGAAATGTTCATGCTAAATTTTGATCATTCAATAGTGCCACTGCACCTTAGCAAGCTCTTGGCTGCTCTGGATTCTGAGTGTTTAATAGTGTCTCTACACCTCAATGAGCTTACAGCTCTTTGCTAGATTTTGAGTGTTTAATATTGCCTCCACACCTCAGAGAGCTTATAGCTCTTTGCTAGATTTCGAGTGTTTAATAGTGCCTTCGCACCTCACCTTAGCGAGCTTATAGCTTTTTGCTGGATTTTGAGTGTTTAATAGTGCCTCCACACCTCAGCGAGCTCTTGGTTGCGCTGGATTCTAAGTGTTTAATAGTGCCTCTACACCTCAACGAGCTCATGGCTCTTTGCAGGATTATGAGTGCTTAATAGTGCCTTTGAACCTCAATGAGCTCATAGCTCTTTGTTGGATTTTGAGTGTTTAATAGTGCCTCCACACCTCAGCAAGCTCATAGCTCTTTACTAGATTTTGATTGTTTAAAAGTTCCTCCACACCTCAGCAAGCTTTTATCTCTTTACTGGATGACGAGTGTCTAATAGTCTTCACACCTCAGCGAGCTTATAGCTCTTTGCTGGATTACGAGTGTTTAATAGTGCCTCCACACCTTGGTGAGCTTATAGGTCTTTGCTAGACTACGAGTGTTTAATAGTGCCTCTGTACCTTAGTAAGCTCATAGCTCTTTACTGGATTTTGAGCGTTTAATAGTGCCTCTGCACCTTAGTGAGCTTATAGCTCTTTGCTGGATTTTGAGCATTTAATAGTGCCTTCGCACCTCAGTGAGCTCATAGCTCTTTGTTGGATTGTAAGTGTTTAATAGTGCCTCCACACCTCAGTGAGCTCATAGCTCTTTGCTAGATTTAGGTAGGATGAAACATTCTGCTAGGTAATTAGACAAAAATTCGAAATATTTTCATTTACTTCAATATGGTATTACAGGGTAAGATTATGGTCCTGATGGATGGCTCTTGCTCTTGATCAGTGATTCACTGAGTTTACCGAGCCTGCCACTCTAATGGCCTTACCACATAATCCTGTAATCGACCTCTCCTGATGAGATCGTCTATGGCATCCTTAAGTGCCCATTATTCCAAAGTGTTATGCCTAACATCATTGTGATAGGCGCAAAATTTATCTTTGTTGCTCCTAAATTTACCAAGAGTCGAGAGGGGCTTGGGCTTCCCAAAGTTTTTCCTATCTCGTTCTGCCGCAAAGATCCTGTCTTGCGTATCAAACAAAACACTATAACTTTCATAGTGACCTTTAGGCTGAGGTCACGTGGATTTTCCCTTTTTTGTGGGTTGGTCACTGGGGCCGTAATCTTGGCTCTCTTCACTCCTCTTTTTGCATTGAGAAGCACCAGACACTTCACCCTTAGGTCTGAACTCTTTCGTTTCGAAGGTCTCCTCCCATCTTATTTGCTTGACAGCTTGCTCGTAGAATTTAGCAAGATCTCGAGCCGAGGATTTGTAAAGGCTTTTGTATAGCTTTCTATCTTTACAAAGTCACATCGATATTGTTGTTAAGATGCTTTCCTCCAAGGGATTTTCTATAGAGTTGGCTTCATGCCTGAACCTGGTTATATAGTCTTTCAGTGACTCACCCTTGTGCTGAAAGATCATCACAAGATGACAGGGAGGCATGAGCTACCTTTTCAGCACCTAATATTGATCGACAAATTTCCTTTGGCATTGTTCCCAACTATTGACATTGCAAGTCGGAAGGCTTCTAAACCATGCCCGAGGTATTTTTCCTAATGTGGTTAGGAAGACGCGGCATTTGACCAGGGGGTTAACTGTCTAAAGACCCATCTGGACATTGAACGCATCCAGATGGTCGCATAAGTCACTATTTCCATCATACAATGGGATTGTGGGCACCTTAAGTTCCTGTGGAAGGGGCCACATCTCGATCTCTACAGAGAACAAAGAACTCTCTTCACAACGAGTTTGATTATTTTGAGGCTGAGAGCACTTCTCTAACTATTTTAGCCTTTGGAGGACTTCCTCCATTAGTGGGCCTCGCATTTCGAGTTGCTAGCTAGAGTTTTCCATTTGTTGCGAGCCCCTAGGTTGCTGACTATCGTGATCTACATTAGTTTCCTTCTGAGCTTCTCTGCGCGGCTATTGGAGTAGCACCATGATATCCTCTTGCCTCTGTGTGCCCTGGCTTTGCACTTGTGCCAGTGCTTTTACAGTTTTAGTGAACTCTCTTACCATGTTTTCAAGTGCTGGCTAGGGTTGGCCGGGCATTTGTGCCTCTTCAGTTCTAGGGGCAATAGTGGGATGACGATGAGCTCTGGCAATAGAAATATCTACTGGTTGAATGACTGGAGTAGTTGAACTTCGAGTGACTCTTCCTTTTATCATTTTAACTGATCAAAAAAGTAATTCAGAGAGCAGATGGACCCTCTTTCTAGCAACAAAATATTGACGATGAAATTTGGTTCTGCCATATTCCAGCCAACGAGTATGGTTCTTAAACCCCAAGCTGCTTTTTGGTCTATGAAATATGAAGAAGGGAAGAAGATGAAAAAGATGGAGAGGAAAAGAAACAATGTAGTGCACTATTTTAACATAGTTCAACTAAATCTGGGTGACACCGGACCCTACGTCCAAGGCAGAGTTTTTATTAATTTTTAGAGAAGTTTATAGAGCTTTTGGTTATTGGTCTCCATCCCCTTCTGCAAGAGTCCTCCTCCTCCTTTTATAGAGGATGGGAGGTTACATGTAATGATTACAAGTTGTAATTTTGTTATATCAAGTATTAATTGTACAAGACAATGCAATCTCCTGCAAACCATCTTCTGCAAGCTACTTCTTATGGGGTGGACCCTTCCTGTTTGTTAAATTTGAGGCTTAACATGAGCCTGTTTGGAGTTCCATCTCGTTGGGCATCTAGCTAAGCTTCTTGCCTAGGTAGTGCCTCTCCTTTGTGAGGTTATGTCCTCAAGCTCGTTACTATTCTTTGTTCGACAAGAATGAGCTTGAGGTTGGTGGAGCGAGCTTGATCTTTACGTGAGTTGAGGCTTAGTGGAGCAATCTACTGAGTGCGCGAGTTGGGATCTCGCACTCCCATCCTCAGCGGGTTGGGCATCTTCTACTTTCTACAGGGCTTCTGGTCCTACTTTGTGAGACTGATTTTTATCCATAACAGAGTTTAAATGTGCTTCTTAGTAATCCAATGGCCTAAACATTGCTCAAAATAGAGGTTTCTAACCCACCTTATGAGTCAAATTCTAAAATAGGCTCTGTAAAGTAAATCGAGCCATAACAGATTTTGCCTTTCAATTTCATAACTCCTTCAAAAAGGCATTGTTTGACCTTGAACACTTATGAAAGTTGTAAATGTGGATTTCATCTGTCCAATGGACAGGCCTTTTCACTGTTTAAAGGATTGGAGCTCTAGATATAATGAAAATACTATAACTAGTCCAAGATCAATGGGTCAGCACTTTGCTTCAAATTCTAAGCTGATTTTGACACACTAAATGTCCAAAATAAACTTAAGAATCTTCATAAAAATTGTATGCATTTCTCTTAGTTTTCCAATAATATAAGAATTAACCCAATTAGAGGTCTAGAATTCTGGATACAACTAAAGGTCTAGAATAATGTCAAATTATTGAATTAATCCAAATTAGTCTCAAATCTGACCAAATTGTGAAACCACTCACAAGTACTAGAATTTACACATAATCGTGAGAAAAAACTAAATGTAGAAGATGTATAAAATATGTAAATATTGCACTCATCACTAAGCTTCATCATGTAAAGATGCCATATTGCTTTTCACCTTAAAATTCTACCTGAACTAGAATGGAGAAAATTCTAACTTCCCATTATATAGCTTCCTATTCCCTGACTAATATAAAGAAATTAATTTTGCTTAAATATTACTCTCTTCTAACATTTCCTAATTCACATGCTATCATTTATCCAACTTCAAAGCTATTTTTCTTGTACCACAAGTGTACTTGAAATTAATTTTCTTTTAAAACCTATTCGCTAACATATCTAAATTTATTTTCTTCTAATTTCCTCTAATAGGTTTTCTTAAATTCTTAGGCATGAAAATACCTAAATTTATTTTCTTCCAATTTCTCCTAATAGTTTTTTTTTTATTCTTATTCCAAATATATCTAAATTTATTTTCTTATGGCTTTTTCCTAATAATTTTCTTACTATTCTTCTTCTAAACACATATATTATTTCTTCTAATTGGTCTTAATTCCTAATTTATTCCATACATAATAAAAATTTCCTAATAACAAACAATATAACTAATTTATTACTAAAAATTGAATAGTAATAATAACACATATTTTTCCTATTAACTAATAATATATATTATTTCTAGTTTATTTAAAAAATATCAAGAACATCCTAGAATCGATTTTCTATCAATTAAATAATAATAACAATATAACTCATTTATTCTTAACAAGTAAATAATAATAATAGTACATATTATTCCTATTAATCAACAATACATATTATTTCTAATTTATTCAAATAATATCAAAAACATCCTAACCCTAATTTCATATCAATTAAATAATAATAGCAATATAACTTATTTATTCCTAACAACAATATTCATAACATTCAATCTAAAACACACACACACACATTCAATATTAACAAAAATACAATCAATAGTAAATACATATCTCAATTTCTTAACAATCAACCTTAAATTCATATAGACAATCTACTATAATATCTCAAGTTTTAGGGAAAAAATGAAAACTAATTAGTTCAAAATGGCTTACCTTCAGTGTAGGTCAAGAAAATAAGAAGGGGAGCCCGAAAAATGCATCAATGGGGCAGAAGTGGTTGAAATGCAATAAAGCACTGGAAAGGTGAGGAGAAAGGAGGAAGAAGAGTAATTAGAGGTTCTGACGCTAGGGTTGCTAAAATATTTAGCTTTTCTATGACCTTGTCCACAACATTCATTAATGGTGTCCCATTAATTGCATTCCCACAGTCTATCATTGTGGTATCATTGTGGTAAAATTGAAATTTTCAATTTCTCATGGCAATAGACCATAGGAAAGGAAAGCAAATAAGATTCCCATGGGCTTAAACCATGGGAAAGCAATATAAATATTAGACTCCAAAAACCTTACTTTGCCTATATCTCTTCCCATGGTTTTTTAGAAGAATTTCCACTACCTCAAGACTACAAGAAATTGAGTGTATTTTTGTAGTGAAGTTAAAGGTAATAATGAAGAATGTAGAAGATATCCATCTATACTTGAGCCAATTAATCTAAACCATCATTTTCATAATGCTCCATTCAATGGTGTTCATCAATAACGAATGAGAGAACATGAAAATCATAAGGCTTTTCATGATGTTATCACCAAGAGAGTTAGAGTTTATGTTCTAATTTTTTTTGGAAAGTTGGATCCTTAATCCTTCACTTATTAGATCACATCTCTAGAAGATTATTTTGATTGGTACCAAATGAATAAAGATGGAAAGGTACATTTTGTGAAATTGTGGTGGTGTAGCATTGAAAAGTGAATGCATAGACTTAGGCAGACTACAATTGTCCATTAGGAGGAAATGAAACTTAAATTATAGGAGAAATATCTTTTTATTGATTATGGGGATTCAATATATGAGGAATTGTTTCAATTGAAGCAAGGTTCCATGATAATTGAGGAGTATACAAAGAAGTTTGACAATTTGACTATGCAATGTCAAATTGATAAAGGAGATCATCAACTTCTAGCATATTACAAATCTAGGCTTTGTAGAGAAATTCAACACAAAATGGCAACTGTAAGATTCTATAACATTGAAAAAGTGTATTAGATGCCTCTTAAGATTAAGAACCAATTAAAGCTATCACCAACCAAATGCTTTAGATTTCTACTAGGAGAGTCTTCAACTATGACAGTTGGTTCAACCACTTATCTAGTCACAAACAAAGCAAGTGCTACTAAATTCATAAGTGCTAATCCTAACTTAAAAGGAGTAGAAGGATCTAGTGAGCAAAGATGAGATATTAAGTGCTTTAAATGTGGAGGTAAGGGCCATTTTGCTTCCATGTGTCCTATAAAAAATCTACATTTTTGTGAAGGTAAATAGGTTGATAATGATAAAGTGATGTGGAAGAACCAACACTTGAATAACAAGATATTTAGGAAGTTGAAGGCATTAAACAAGTATTAATATCTGTTGATAGTGATTTTTGGCCTCAAAAAGCCTAGCAAAACTAGCCAGTAGACTAACCCCTAGACAAACGGACAACATGCTGCCTGAATGCCTACAAATCCTTTCACTGCTTTTGTACTTTATTACCACCATTGTAATCACCCTGCATATATATAAGAGAGGAAAGAACTACTGTAAAGGGCAATAAAATTGACCATGGACGTAGGGTTCGGTATTGCTAGGATTTGGCTGAATCACATTAAAAACAATCTTGTGTTCTTGTTGTTCTTCATCTTCTTGTTGTCTGCATCCATTTACTGCACTTTAAGCTAGATTACAGCTTGAGGTAATAAGAATTGTATGGTTGACTAGAGTTTGGCCCAGAACCAAATTTCACTATCAACAATATCAATGCAAGACATTCTTGTTGCACCAAAGAATTTTATAGAAGACAAATGGCCTAAGACCAATATCTTTCACACTAAAGTCATGTGTGAAGATTAAGTGGTCAAGCTTGTCATTGATGGAAGAAGTTATGCCAAGGTTGTCTCAGAAGCTTTTGTGGACAAAGTGAAGTTAAAATGTGGGAACATATAAAACCTTGCAAGGTTGCTTAGATTCCATCTAACCACTAAACAAAGTTTAGTGATATTTTGTCACATCTCCAAAATTGGGAATATGATTATTATGGATTACCAAGTGGTAAGCCATGAACCCATAAGCTCATAACTCATATATTAAATAAAAATTTAAATAAACTCAAATTTAATTAAATGAGATGTGCACTTTTATTCAAAATCAAATAAAGATAAATTGTAAAATGGAAATAAGTTGATAAAAAAAAACATTTCCAAATGGAATACATGGACTCATGACATGAAGGGGGCCTACCTATTTGTTAACATCCTTAACCATGATTTATCCATATACTAAAACATGATTCCTACTACTACTAAATAAGAGGGGTAAGTGCAATCTGAGTACTTAGTGAAGTGAGGGTTTTTACCTTCCATTAGTTAGAAATCATTTAGTCATAAATACATAAATAACATTTCACATCATATATATATCTATATTTAGATATACATAAACATGCATGGTTTTTTCATCTTTATTATACATGTTAATATTCTAGATGATCACGCATTCCTTTCCGAACATAACATGTTTCATATCATTAACAATTTATCTAACAGGGGCAGTATGGTAAATTTGTACTAAGTTGTTTAAAATATAGAGAGTATGGGTTCTTCAAGTAAAGCAAATAAAATGATGAGTGATGATCGCCTCATTATGTTAAGGCATGGGACCCTTAGGTGAGCCTAACATGTAACATTTGCTCATTCCACATGTCTTACTAGCCCTGCAAGATATGTCATAAATAATTATGCTGACACTATATAAGTCAAAAGGGAAAACAGTGATGAGGTTGTATGCCCCCAACAATATACCCTATATCTGTATGCCATCCATGGACATACCATGTGTGTGCCTTCCTACACCACACTTATTGCATGTGTCATTGGCTTACATAACTTAGTATTATAAAATCATAAAGTTCATCTTTCTATTAAGCATAGGTCTTCCCTATATTACTTTGTACCAGTTGTCATACAAATATCATATTAATTGAGTCTAATATCCTTTGCTTACTCTTACTATCCTACCCTTGCTAGGCCTATGAGTCTTTAATCCTTATTTTCCTTATTATGATATTTATCAAATAATTAATTATATTAATTATGAGAAAAGTCAAACTTTCTAATTAATCTGACAAGGATTAGGTTCCAACCCTATACTAAGCCTTAAGCTAAGTCTACCCTCCCATACATACATATAAGCACATATTACAAAACATCCTTAATAATTTTACATTAATTATTAGACTTAAAACATTTATCTAGGCCTTTTTACTGATCTCCTTGACAGACAAAAAAAAACAAAGATACTTGGGTCTATTTAGAAATTTTCATACATAAATGAAGCCAAAAGAGTAGAAAACCCCAATTGCCTTAGCAGGAGATAATTCTCCAAAGCCTAACCTTCTAGCCTTTCCTTGGTATGTCTTTAGCATTTGGCTATTAGCATTTATCCTTTGAAGGCCAAAAACATTACCGTAGGCTTATACCCTTAAAGAGTGCAATCCAAAACCCTTGTTAATTAAACAACACCCTTTAGGAGCCACTCAATTACAAACAAGGGTTATGGAAAATACAGAGGGGGTGACTCCTTATATAGGCCTTACTGGTGGTTCAATCAACTAGCTAGCGTACATCAATCAACCTAACTATTCGATCATGGTCCTAAGGTCTTGCTTGGCCTAAAACTTGGTCCAACTATCCATGTAGTCCCAGCCTAGTCCATGTTTTGAAATATGACTTAAAGTAGTTTCAGTTTAATATTGATTTGTCCCACTTCTAATTCTGTGTTACCTAAGGGTGTTACACATTTTCAATTGGTGATCATTATAAGGAAACTCTTTGGTGTGATGCCCCAATGAAGGTTACATAGATTTTATTAGGGAGAGCATGGGAATATGATAGAAAGGTGTTGCATTATGATGAAACAAATACCTATACCTTTGATTATGGTAGCAATAAAATCAAGTTATTACCTACAAAGAGAAAAAAAAAGGACCTACATAACCAGTTTGTCATAGTCTAAAACTCTTTAAGAGATACCAAGCTTTTAAATCATCGGATACAAGTTCCATTAAGCAGGAGGGAATTAATAAAGAACAAAAAATTAATTAAAATCAATTTTTGTACTGATTAAGAATTTAGTTTTTCCTAGAGTTGCAATTAATTGTATTTAGTTAACTTATTCATTTTTTTTCCTAGTCATTGAATATGTTTTCTTAGTGATTAAAAGGCAACTTTTCTAAGACTCACAACTATTTGTACTTAGTTAGTTCATTGGATTAAGGTAGTTTGATTCATTAAAAGTAGTCTTCGATTAGTCATTAATGGTCCCTTTGGTTTTAGATGGCAAAAGGGTTATAAATAGGAGCTTTTTTTGTACTTTTTAGCAATTGAATGAATTATTGCAAAGTTTAGTCTTTACCTTTCAAATTTGAAGGTTGTTACCTTTCTTTCTAGGATTGAAATATGAATAGTTTCATAGTTCTATCCAAAGAGATGGACTCCTCCTATTTTCCCAATCCCTTTTCTACCTAATTTTCAAAATACTCCTTTATCAGAATTTTCTTGAAATTTTGATTTGAATCAAATATTACTTAAATTATCTATGAATTTATATATTTCAAGCATTGATGTAGTTATATTTATATAAGTTGCACACATAATACTATTATGCATCTCATGTTTTCCTATTCTTGTTATCTGATGGAACTAAGGTTATACGATGCAAGTTGATCCCTTTAATTCCTTAAGACATTTATGATGATATATTATCATATTCTCTTTGATTGATGATAAAAGGGGAAGGTTGATCCCATTAGATAGCTTATTTGAACTTTTATATTCTAGTCCTATGAATGCATTTATGAAATGAGTGGTAATTTTATGATCTTGAATTCATGTAAATTAACATATAATTTTTATACATGTCATTTTTTTTAACTTTTATTATTAATAACTTGAAGATCTAAAATGCAAGTGAAAAACAAGCTATGATAATTGTACTAAATCATACATTACTTTTTAAGAGAAAGATGAACTATTAGTTTGGTTTAGAATTGTAGTCTTCTATGATTTTCTAGAGAGCTCTCCATCAATTCCTTTTCTTTTCTAAGATATCTAGTATTAGTTTTCTTTTGAACCTTATGGTTGAAGATCTACTAATTATTTTGTCATGGACAATAGTATTGTAGATAAGGAGACTATGGATTCTATGGAAGATATTATGGAATTACTGTTATGCCATAAATTGTTTGTGAGAGTACACTTTTGGTTAGGAAGACCTTTTGTTATAAGATTCTTAATAAGATAATTGTTAAGGAAATGGTCTGTAAAATTGGGGGCTAGAAGAAGGTCTAATGATCGTTGGTTCAAGTCATAATATTTACATTTTCACCTTCTCTGGTAAGAATAAAGCTTGAGTTTTTAGTGAAATTTGCATGGAATATCATGGATAGTTTACTCAATGTTCTAATTTAGGGTCAATCCACAAGCATCAAAGAGGTGAATTTTATTGACATTCTTTTTTGGGTTCAAATTCATAATGTTAATTTGGAGTTCTTTGATCAGGAAAATATAAAACAATAGGGTAGGAAAATTGAAACCATTATTTTTGTTGAGATTTCAGTATGTAATGTTTGCATTATGATGTCTTTTTTAAGGATTAAAGTTAAATTAGATCTATCAAATCCTCTGCCTTTATGTGTATGGGTTTTAAGATACGGTGAGAGTAAAATTTAGGTCTTTTTCTTATGAAAAATTCCAAAATTTTTGCTTTGGTGTGGTTTTATTGGTCACAAACCATTTTTTTTTCAAAATTATTGATTTAAATCTGCTTATTTAGAAAGGTTTTGAAGATATGATTCGTTAATATGTGTGGCTTTAGAGAAGCCAATTCTTGAAATTTCTTGTTCTTCTATTCAGTGGAAGCCTCTTTTTCTTCCAAAATCTAACTTGATAACTAAAGGTAATGGCTCTAGTCATGGGATGGGTAGTTTGATCAAAAAAGTATCTCTTAAGGATGGCAGTTCTAAAATGGTTGAACTAGTTACACTACAAGAAAATTGATTTTTTGTGACAACTTTTCAGTGACGACTAAAAAGTCATCACAATAGGCCGACCTTCAGTGACGACATAGAAAAATCGTCACAATAGATCAACCTTTCAGTGATGACCTTTTTTAGTCATCACAGTAGGTCTACTTTCAGTGACGACTTTCAGTGATGACTAAAAAGTCATCACAATAGAGGGACTTTCAGTGATGACGTAGAAAGTTATCACAATAGGTATGCCTTCAATGACATCTTTCAGTGACGACTAAAATGTCATCACAATAGGTCAAAGTTTCAATGACAACCTAGTCATCACAGTAGATCTACATTCAGTGACGACTAAAAGTTGTCACAATAGACGACCTTTCAATGACGACCAAAAAGTCATCACAATGGGTTAGACTTTCAGTGACAACGTAGAAGGTCGTCACAATAGGTCGACCTTCAGTGACGCCTTTTAATGACGATTAAAATGTCATCACAATCGGTCAAACTTTCAGTGACGACCTAGAAAGTCGTCATAGTAGGATCTACGTTTAGTGACAACTTTTCATTCGTCACAATAGGTACCCTTTTAGTGACGACTAAAAGTTGTCACAATAGGCGACCTTTCAATGACGACCAAAAAGTCATCACAATAGGTCATACTTTCAGTGATGATGTAGAAATTTGTCATAATAGGTCAGCCTTCAATGATGCCTTTTAGTGACGATTAAAATGTTGTCACAATCGGTCAAACTTTTAGTGATGACCTAGATGGTCATCACAGTAGGATCTATCTTCAGTGACGACTTTTTATTCGTCACAATAGGTACCCTTTCAATGACGACTAAAAGTCGTCACAATAGGTGACCTTTCAGTGACGACCAAAAATTCGTCACAATAGGTCGGACTTTCAGTGACAACGTAGAAAGTTGTCACAATAGGTCTACCTTTAGTGACGCCTTTTAGTGACGATTAAAATGTCATCACAATAGGTCAAACTTTCAGTGACGACCTAGAAAGTCGTCACAGTAGGATCTACCTTTCAGTGACGACCTAAAAAGTCATCATAATAGGTCGATAACTAAAAAGTCATCACAATAGGTCGATCTTTCAATGATGACCAAAATGTCGTCACAATAAGTCAGACTTTTAGTGACAATCTAGATAGTCGTCATAATAGGTCTACCTTCAGTGAAAACTTTTGAATAAAAAAGTCATCACAATAGGTCGACCTAGGACTAGGACTAGGACTAGTACGGAAAACGATAACAGTGGCCCGAACTAGAGAGAAATTTACTTGAAATAACCCATCCCGACAAGCATGCTTGGAAGTAATAAGTGTTAACTCATCGAGCTATTAGGTTAGCCTGTTAACCTGGTTCTATTGAGTTATTGGATTAGCCTAGTAAATTAACCGATTAGTCTGATAATATATAATAAATAATATATAATTAATTAATATGTATATGTATATTAAAATTATAATTTTAATATACTAAAAT